>JAXCGZ010011578.1:32500-35000 GCA_037179515.1 Halocaridina rubra | reverse complement strand
GTGCATGCCCTTGCTGACCTCAGACCGTGGCAGGGCGCGAACCCTCGACGTGACGCCTCAGCCGATAAAATGGCGCATAAGTTTAGTTAATCCATTATTTATATTAGTAGTTTGTGGGGGGGACTGTTTCTCAGTGGTAGAGCGCGTGAGTCTGGAGGTGATAATCCTGACCCTTTAACGGGGAATTAGCAAGGATATTAGCGTCAATCTCCCCGCTCCAATAATAATAATAATAATAATAACAATAATAATAATAATAATAATAATAATAATATAATAATAATAATAATAATAATAATAATAATAATAATAATAATAATAATAATAATAATAATATAATAATAATAATGATAATAATAATTAATAATAATAAAAATAATAATAATAATAATAATAATAATAATAATAATAATAATAATAATAATAATAATAATAATAATAATAATAATAATAATAATAATAATAATATATATCTTACGTAATCAATGGTATATATTGCCTTTTATGGCAAAATGAAAAAAAAAATAAGAAACAGGGTCTGCATGTGAAGCAAAAAACTGACCTTGACCTCAAGTTAAAGGTCATATTTGGGGTGGTGGGGGAAGAAGGGCTTAATGAGCCCACGAGGGGGTGAGGGCTGAATGCGCATTGATGATGGGGGAGGGGGTAGATTGCTCATTGATGATACGGGGGGGGGGCAAGGCGGCCAAAGAAGGGACAACAATTTCTTTAATATTTTCTTCTTCTTTTTTTAAGACGACGAGAAAAGACAAAGTTTTATTAAATATCAACTATAATTAAGTATCTATTTGCATAGTTCCGGTTTTACGTCACGGACTCCCATTTCAACCAAGGGCTAGGACGGTTGCCTTCTTGCGAAGGACTTGTTTTGGCATATGTAATCGTTACCCTGAGTGCATGCCCTTGCTAACCTCAGACTGTGACGGGGCGCGAACCCTCGACCTGACGCCTCAGACTCGCGGACGCTACCGCTTGAGCCACGGTGACTACTAATTCTCTATTTGCATACAAGAGCAATATTAAGCCTTATAAGGGAAGTGGCTGAGTCAAAGCAAAATATTTTGACTCTCTTAGGGGAAGAAAATACGGAGGTGAGGATTCCCAGTCCCCTCACTGCGTCCCGTTTAGTCGATTTTTACGACTCGCAGGGGAACACGGAGGAAGTATCTTTGTTCCTGTCTCTCAGATTCTATGTTCATTTTTCATATTAATTTTTCCAAATTTTTGTTTTGTTATAAATATGTGCATTTGTTTTCTGTATGAGCTTTTTCCCTCCATATGCAATTGCCACTATTTACTACTACTACTACTACTACTACTACCTATAATAATAATAATAATAATAATAATAATAATAATAATAATAATAATAATAATAATAATAACAATAATAATAATAATAATAATAATAATAATAATAATAATAATAATAATAATAATAATAATAATAATAATAATAATAATAATAATAATAATAATAATAATAATAATAAGAAGAAGAAGAAGAAGAAGAAGAAGAAGAAGAAACATCAGTAATAATAATTCCAATCACTCGGTGTTCAGGTAGTACTGTATTTACCAGATGTGACTAAGACTTCAGCCCTTTGAGGCTCATGAACTATATGAACTCATGATCATCATGCGAAACTATTTCAGGGACACCGATTTGGGCTCATTTTAAAAGGTCACCCTGAATATTTCGTTATCCACAGACGATATTTTTTGAGGGGGCTGAATATTTTTAGAGCTGTTTTTGTAAAGAGTTCCTGAGACAGGGATAGGAGCAAGCTAAGTGCTTATATGAAACTTAAAAAATGACCCTGTCAGGGATTCGAACTTGTATCAAACCCGACAATCCATCAGAGAGCTACTGATGTTTAAGAGTATGATACCGGGACAGGTAGAAACTGCCCTCATCAATATAGGACCGGGCACGAGAAAATACCAAGACGAAGGAAAAGAAAAAGGTTAAGGACAAGGCAGAGATAAGGTGATGTCACACAAAGGAAAATGACAGACAGAAAGAAACAGTCAAAGTACAGAGGACCCAGAGATATGGAGGACTAGGCTCTGAGATGACGATAGGTCTGCATTTTGAAGGATGAAAGGTCATAAGAATTAGGAAAGACAGAAGGAGGAAAAGAGTTCCAGAGTCTGGAGGTAGATGGGAAGAAGCAGTCGCTGCACCGACCAATCCGCAAGCTACAAATCTCCACACAGTACCTGTGAGATGAGGCTGCTTGGAGAGTGTTACGCGGCCTCGGCAGTGGAGGAGGGATGCAACTCGCCAACTCATCAGAGAGGCGATGGCAGTAGTAGCGATAGAAAAGCGAAAGGGAAGATACCTTACGGCGATGAGAGAGAGAGAATCCAGGTTAGAAGTAAGAGAAGGATCATTAAGAGAAGGATCATTATATCAGAGAATGTCAGAGAGGAGTAAGAAACTTCTTAGCTGGAGAAGGGCATGAGCAGAGGAGCA
>JAXCGZ010011578.1:0-27500 GCA_037179515.1 Halocaridina rubra | reverse complement strand
TCCTCAGAGTATTATAGCTTCATTAATTTGGGACCGCGGTAGCACAGTGATTAAAGCGCTCGACTTTGAGAGAGACACATCTGTTCTCAAGTCCACCCCTGGGCCTTAGGTAATGACTCCAGCCACAGTTAGTGTTCACCCCCCATAATGGGGATTAATCAAATGTCCAGCCATAATTCCCCTACTCATACGTGTCTCTATCCACCCCCATTCGAATGGGGACTAACTGTGGCACATAAAAAGGTAAAACATTATGGATTTACTAAAAAAAAATGGCCATGAAATTATATACAGGTAATTACAAATACCAGATGACGATATACCGGTAAAAGACATAAATAGTGTCGGTATTATTACTGTTAATAATAATGATAATAATAATAATAATAATAATAATAATAATTAATAATAATCTAATAATAATAATAATAATAATAATAATAAAAATAATAATAAATAATAGACATTATTTTAACCTATAGCTAATAGCAACTGTAAACATTTGTCTCAAAAATATTTAGTGAGAGAGAGAGAGAGAGAGAGAGAGAGAGCGAGAGAGAGAGAGAGAGAGAGAGAGAGAGAGAGAGAGAGAGAGAGAGAGAGAGAGAGAGGAGAGAGAGAGAGAGAGAGAGAGAGAGAGAGAGAGAGACTTTTAATCATATTGTGGTGTGATTCCTAAACAGCACTGTAAGGATTAATCTAGCTAAAAAAAAAAATCCAGAAGTGCAAATCAACATTTGGAATAGATATTTACTGCCGACGGAAATCACTAGGAATTTCATGTTTTTTCATTTTATGCAGTAAAAATAACCAAAACCAATATAATATCGATTGTTAAATGCTTAGAAAAAGAATTATTAAACACATATATACACTGTACAATACCTTTTTCCTCTCTTACAGGGTGTTGGTTTGTCATGACTTGTAAAAGGAGGACCAGTAACTTATTTGTGATATGCCTACTGATGGCTGGATTGTTGACAATAAGTGATTGTCTTAGTTTGGATGAAGTTTCCAGAGCTATTACTCTCGACAGTATCATAGTAGATGAACTCAAGAGATACCTGATACAAGCTTCTGACCTCCAACAAAACCGAACTAATGCCAAGTTTCAGTATATCAACAGGTATAAACTACTGTAATGGCAAATTTCAGTATTTTAACAGGTATTAACTAATGCCAAGGTGTAGAATATTATAGATATAAACTAATGCCAAGTTTCAGCATATCAATGGATATAAACTAATGTCAATTTTCAGAATATTAACAAGTATAAATTAATCCCAAGTTTCAGTATATCAGTAAGTATTAGACTAATGCCAGGTTGCAGAATATCAATAAGTATAACACTCATGCCTAGTTTCAGTCTATTAACAGGTATAATACCAAGTTACAGTATACCAACAGGCATAAACTAATCCCAAGTTTCATTAGATTAACAGGCAAAAAACTAATGCCAAGTTTCAGTATACAGTATTAACAGGTATAATACCAAGTTACAGTACACCTACAGGCATAAACTAATCCCAAGTTTCATGATATTACCATTCAAAAACTTATGTCAATTTTCAGTATTTTAACAGGTATAATACCAAGTTACAGTATACCAACAGGCATAAACTAATCCCAAATTTCATTATATTAACAGGCAAAACCTAATGCCAAGTTTCAGTATATTAACAGGTATAATACCAAGTTACAGTATACCAACAGGCATAAACTAATCCCAAGTTTCATTATATTAAGAGGCAAAAACTAATCCCAAGTTTCAATATATCAACAGGTATAATACCAAGTTACAGTATACCAACAGGCATAAACTAATCCCAGGTTTCATTATATTAACAGGCAAAAACTAATGCAAAGTTTCAGTATATTAACAGGTATAATACCAAGTTTCAGTATATTAGCAGAATGTGTTGCAATACTTTGGAAACCTTTTGTTCTGTATCTCTATGGCTGAATAAATCTTGGATACTGGCCACGCATTTAGGGGAGGATCTTTCATATGTATATATCGCAAAAGACCTATGTGCAACTCAATAATGTTCAGCGAATTCAGATTTAATAACATATATATTTATAAAAATTTAGTTTAATCTCATTAATTTACCCGAAATAATTCTAAGAACAAATAGATACTTAAATCCTGAGCTTCCCACGTGAGACCGTATTACAGAACTACAAAAAAAGGAAATTTTAATATTGTAATTAAGTACTTACCCTTACATGTCAGCAACTGTCAGCAAATTACCTTCAGCGCTCAAGAAATTATGTATCATCACGAAATATTTCACTGAAAAAAAAAAAAAAATTCATTCTACAATGGCGTTTCCCTTTCAGCATGATCTGAAAATTAAGACGAGCGGAAAAAATATTGATTCCTTGTCAATTTAATAAGTTTCAAAATATATCTAAAGCTTCTTTGCAAAAATGAAATTCCCATTAACTTATATAAATTTCTAATATTATCTAAAAATGTATGCAATTATAATAATTATATCTCATTAAAGAATTATCATGTTGACATTTTTGTTTACAAATTATGTGAGGTAGAATAATTTAATCCTCTCAGAAGACCCACCAGTGCCAAAAAGTGTCAGGGGTGAGTCCCTGGCTCATTTCACATGGCTTTAACCCTAAATTTTCTTGACCAGTGAATATTTTAGATGCAGTTAATAAGAGGTATCGGTAAGTCTTTACTTTTACACTCCTCAACGAGGTGAAATTTAACATTATGATTATAGGTAAATTGTCAATTAGCAAATCTGAGGGGGTGTGAAATTAAATATTTACGCCTCCATGATTATTTTTCTTCATTTTATTAGACAGAACATACTGTAACCTCTTTGCTTGTCTATTTGGTTATAGCTATATCATAGATTTACATCTGTAAATGGTTATTCAAATGATAATGATAAAAAAATACCTTCCAGAGATTGATAAAATGGTTTCTTAATGTTTGTTTTCTATGTCAATATTTTGTTATATAAATAAATATAAAAATATTCGTATATCCAATATACGAATCACCTGATGTCAATTTAGGTGCTAATTATGGGACTAAGGTTAGGTTATGTTAACCTAACTGCACCTAGCATGTGCCTGATCTAACCTAATCACATAACCCTACTTAAGCACCTAAATATTACAACAGGTGCCTTTTCTGCGATTGATCTCAATGTATGACTTCCCTGCCGTTTAGGATATGTTGTGCAAATTTTCACTGATGTATTGTAATGAAACTATTTTATTAATGGTTTTATTGGTTGACCAAAGTAGTTTTCTGGTTGAGTGGTCTAATGGATCTGCAAAATTAACCAAGCCTTTATGTGTCATATATTCTTAATGTGATATTATAAATTGTCAAGCATCCAAGAAAGGGATTTATCCTTGTTCTTTTAATATTTATAATATCTTATCATAAATTCCAAAGCTCTCTTGAATCCCACCCTCTCTAATTTTTCTGTCACAATTACCTCTCTTATACCCACCCTCTTTGTATGTCAAGTTTATGTTTAGGTCATAAGTTAATCCTCACATATGGATATAGTTAAATAAGAGTATCACGTGATTATTATTATTATTATTGTTATTATAGTTATTATTATTATTATTATTATTATTATTGACTGTTCACAATTTCTAGCTACTATAATAGGATTTTTCCCCCTAAATAGGTTAATTTGACTCCCAAATTAACCCGTTCATTTCAGGGGAAACATTACAAACGATCCTGGCTGACAGCAAAGAATTATTATTTAATTTCGTGTGTTCGAGACCCATCTGTTTCTCTATGTGGGGTGGAATTTCGGTAAGGGAAACACCTTTTCAAGGGTTATGTTAGGGCTTGTAAGAATTCCAACTGAGGTCGTGGACAATATTAGATTTTATTTGCAACCGTAATAAGCTAGTCCTTATTACTATAAACTAATCTATTTATATTATATCATAATGTTACTCTGTAATAAATTAAAATTAGTTTTTGAAGAACAAATTATGCAATAGATATTTTAATTTTACAAAAAAAAATTACCCAAATTCCTCTCTTTTCGCAAAAAAGGGTAAATTTCGTTCATGAGAGTAAGAAAATGGCTAATACAGTATTTTATATCTTATATGCCTAAACTGTTTATTATCATATTTACTAATGTAAAGTGTGAGGCTTATAATTAAGAAAGATTTATTTGGTCTCCTTTTGGCAGTCCATGTTTTTGTGCTCAAATTATCTCTGTATCTATTTGTCAACACATTACTAGATATTAGTAATTTGTACATAATCTCTGCATTCCTCCAGACTTTCGTTTTATATCTAATTATCATTAGTACCTTTTTGTGATACCACTAGTAACCTAATTATCCCTCCCCCCCTCGTATATCCTTGACAAATGGGCGACAGGGTAATTGGAAGCTATCGCGTATGGCGTAAAGTTTAGCACGTCGGCTAAAAATAGTTAACACGGTGGATTGAGGCAAAAATCTTTCTAAGAAAGGATATTTATTTTTTTTTATCTGTTTTTGGTTTTAAATTTATGTTTTTGGATCTTAAAATTGGTTTATCAGGTGCATCTACTCTCAATATGTGTACGACTGTATTCATGTATGTTTCTGTGTTTATGACTAAATTATTTTTATCTACAGTGAAGCTGCGATGCCATACATATACCCTAATTAGTATCAGACTCGAGAAATGTATCACACTTACTACTACTACTACTACTACTACTACTATTATTATTATTATTATTATTATTATTATTATTATTATTATTATTATTATTATTATTATTATTATTTCATCCCCACACTAGATACATCGAGGAGCACCATGATATATTTTCGCACGTTCAGCAGTCGTCGGAAAGGGCCGAAAAGACGGCAGCTGATGCCGTGGCTTCCCTCATGTTAGTCAGGCGACTTGCCGTCGATTGGCCGAGAATACTTAGAATGAATTTGAACAATACTGATTCCACTCATGCTACGGAATCAGATTCCCGCTGGATCGGTAAGTAGATTCTTGGTATATATCGTCAAAGGTCTCCGGAATTACTTAATAATTACTTACTAAGTAAGGAGCAGTAAGTAATTAGACTTAAAGTATGACCTAAGAATTTATTTGATGTATAGTGATAGGAAAGACGCTCATATTGAAATTGATAACTTGAAGAATAGTGCCATTAAATTCAGAGAATTCCAACAGATTTTTATTATTAGTGTTATTATTATTATTATTATTATTATTATTATTATTATTATTATTATTATTATTATTATTATTATTATTATTATTATTATTATTATTGTTGTTGTTGTTGTTGATGATTATGTTTTTGTATTTTATTTTCATGCTAAAGGCATCAAATCGAGCGTTATAGAAGCCGAAAAAAATTTGTCTCTGTTGGTAGAGGAACAAGACGTCCTCATGCACAGTGATTCCTTTGCTCGCCTCATCGAAATGTACAAATTGAAACTTGGAGAACAACAGAGCACATCTTGTGAGTATTATCAACAGCCTACAATTTTTTTTTTCTAAATAGACTTTCCTCTTCTAATTCTGTTTTGTATGATGCTAATTTTATTATTATTATTATTATTATTATTATTATTATTATTATTATTATTATTATTATTATTATTATTATTATTATTATTATAGTCACCGTGGCTCAAGCGGTAGCGTCCGCGACTTTGAAGCATCAGCTCGAGGGTTCGCACCCCGTTACGGTCTGAGGTTAGCAAGGTCATGCACTCAGCGTAACGATTATAACTGCCAAAACAAGTCCTTCGCAAGAAGGCAACCGTCCTAGCCCTTGGTAGAAAAGGGAGTCTGTGACGTAAAATCGAATTTACTATTATTATTGGCGTGTTTTTGTCGGCACCTATGCCCAAGTGACCATTTGCGGGCTTCGGCCTAAGGGCTAAGATGCCCAGTGGGGCTTGCCTGTACCATACCGTAAGACCCGAGTCATAAATTTTATACAAGGTGGGGTTACGGGGGGGATGTAGGCACCCATACGTTCGTGAGGCATCACAGGAATTCCGTTTTAGCGCGTGAAGTGCCAATGGCATATGCTTGTTTTTCCGGATGCCTTTGTAGGATACATATATACAGTACGTACATACATTCGCACGTATATACATACATGTATATTTTCAAATGCATTGGAGAATATTTACATACTTAAATACTCGTGAATACTTATATACATACTTGCATACGTGCACATATTCAAATGTATAACTGCTTTTCTGATTGTCAATAGGGGACACATGCATACATACGTACTACTCGCATACATACTTACAAACATAAATAGATGCACAATCTCTTTTTTTTTATTGCCATAAGCGAACATATACATACGTACATTCGTACCTATGTACATACCTGAATGCATACATACATACTTCCGTGTTTCCAAATATCATTGGCGAATATTTTTTAATATTATGTTAATATGTCGACATAGGTACGTGTGCACGCAGACACCCTCTGATTAAATAAAGCCTTACTCATCTTTATAATAAGCAATAATTATTACTCTAATTTTATTTATTTCATAATGATTATTACGTTTTTACCGTTTTTATGTATACATTTATCCCTAATGGAGTATGAGTGGACAAAGACATGTTAGAGCCGGGGTATTAATGCTGGATGGCCTTCCTAACGCCCCACGGCGGGTTCAAACCCGCGTTAGTCATATTTGTCACTCCCGACTAGCGCGCTTTGAACATGGTGATATTCAGATTTGTTTGTTTGTTCCGGTTTTACGTCACGGACTCCCTTTTCTACCAAGGGCTAGGACGGTTGCCTTTTTGCGAAGGACTTGTTTTGTCTTGTAATCATTACCCTGAGTGCATGCCCTTGCTAACCTCAGACCGTGACGGGGCACGAACCCTCGACCTGACGCCTCAAAGTCGCGGACGCTACTGCTTGAGCCACGGTGACTACGAACATGGTGATATTCAGTATTAATAATAATAACAATAATAATAATATTTTGGACAATCAAGACGTTTTCTTATAAACTTCACTCATCAACCACGTGTTTTTATTTATTTTTTTATTTTATTTATTATATCCATGTCCGTTACAGGTCTGGGGAAAGAAGTGGCCCTTGGGGGGAGGGGGAGAGCTTTGGTCTATTGGCACCGACTTTTTGAAGGTTTATGACGAGGGAAGAGGGAAGCAATTTCATGGCACATGTTTGCCCCTCTAACCTATACCCTCACAACAATATTCATCCCCTCCTTTATTCTCTCTCTCTCTCTCTCTCTCTCTCTCTCTCTCTCTCTCTCTCTCTCTCTCTCTCTCTCTCTCTCTCTCTCTCTCTCTCTCCAGCTATCCCTCATAACAATACACGAGTATATTTCTCTCTCTCTCTCTCTCTCTCTCTCTCTCTCTCTCTCTCTCTCTCTCTCTCTCTCTCTCTCTCTCTCTCTCTCTCTCTCTCTCTCTTCCCCATTTCTAATTCTTTTATTCTTTCTCTTTATATACGACTTTTTTCCTGTCTTGATTATTATTACATAAATATGACATTATTTTGCATTTCTTCAGCATCATTGAATCTGCAAGTCAAAGACGCAATGCTGATTGGGAGTGCCGCCCTCACGGACAAGTATTATGGCACCGCTGCTGATGTCTTCTATACAGCACAGCAGTTTGCTGAAAACAGCACCAATGGTAAGCTGTGAAAAGCATTTTTTTTTGTTTATTTTGAAATACCTGCTCTCTCTCTCTCTCTCTCTCTCTCTCTCTCTCTCTCTCTCTCTCTCTCTCTCTCTCTCACACACACACACACACACACACACACACACACACACACACACACACAGGAAATACTTTTTCAGTGTAAGAGTAGTTGATAATTGGAATTGGCTAAGCGAGGAGGTAGTTAATGCTATCTCAATCCATAGTTTTAAGGACAGGTATGATAAGTATCATTAAGTATAAAATGGAACCGATGAGGAGACGGGCAGATACGAGCTTTGGGCTCTTTCCCGTAAACACAATTAGGCAATCACAATTAGGTAATCACACACACATACACACACACAATCCATAGTTTTAAGGACAGGTATGATAAGTATCACTAAGTACAAAATGGAACCGATCAGGAGACGGGAAGATACGAGCTTTGGGCTCTTTCCCGTAAGCACAATTAGGTAATCACATACAGTTTGCTAGTGTCTTGATCCTTTGGGCTGACAAGGGGGTCAGGAAGAGGGGAAGATGGCTACTTTAGTGCCTCAGAGCTTTTATATTTTTGAGGGTCGGATTTGTTTGAACGTCATCTGGTCCTTATTTTGTGAAACGTTGATGGTTTTATTGCACTGTGGCATGTTTACCAGTAAAACATGGTATAGGGATCAACTCTCTCTCTCTCTCTCTCTCTCTCTCTCTCTCTCTCTCTCTCTCTCTCTCTCTCTCTCACTGAGTGGGTAATTAACTTATTTTTTACAGATAAGCTTTGGATTGATATTAAGTAAAACAAGGTTAATCAAAAGCTCTTTAATAATAATAATAATAATAATAATAATAATAATAATAATAATAATAATAATAAGAAGAAGAAGAAGAAGAAGCATCTACTCAGTGTTGACACCTGTCATTTTTGGCTACTCTTTAATTCCATTAATCTCTTTTACACATTGTTTACATTTGTCTTTGGTATTCGATTATTCCTACTTATTACAAGCTTTTAGCAAGTGCTGATCCCTACTTATCATTTATCCCTGTATGAATAACTTATAATCAGTGTTCATACCTGTCTTTGCTGTTTTTTTTATCTGCTAATACCATTTAGATAGATTTGACTCCTTTCTCCAATGTTCTCCTATCCTTTCTAACAGCTTCTAGCCAGTGTTGAATCCTATTCTCTATCCCTGTATAACAGCTTTTAGTTAGTGTTGAAACCTATTTTCACAGTTCATTTTATCTCTTCTTCATATCTTCTAAATCTAGCCAGTGTTGAGTCATATCCCTGATGTTCTTTTACCCCTCATAACAGGTTCTAGCTAGTAGTAGTCTCCGTGGCAAAATGGTAGCGTCCGCGACTCTGAGGCGGCAGGTCGAGGGTTCGCGCCCCGTCATGGACTGAGGTTAGTAAGGGCATACACTCAGGGTAACGATTACATCTGCCAAAAACAAGTCCTTCGCAAGAAGGCAATCGTTCTAGCCCTTAGTAGAAAAGGGAGTTCGTGAGGTAAAACCGAATCCTTAACAGGTTCTAGTTAGTGTTCATAGCTGTTCTTTGATCCTAGCTACGGCTGTCGGGGCTCATTGCAGAATATCCTCGCCTGCCTACCTTGTGGGGGACCTAAACAGGATGGAAGGTGGGGAAATGTGGCAACCCATTATCCTCAAGGAACTAAGAGGAGTCGTTGATGTATGTGTGGATCGTGTTGAATGCGTTTTTCTTGGCTCGGCCACCCCCCTTACGAGGGGAAATTGGGCCATGTATATGTATGTTTGTTTGTTTGCTCGTTCCGGTTTTACGTCACGGACTCCGTGTTCTACCAAGGGCTAGGACGGTTGCCTTCTTTCGAAGGACTTGTTTTGGTAGATGTAATCGTTACCCTGAGTGCATGCCCTTGCTAACCTCAGACCGTGACGGGGCGCGAACCCTCGATCTGACGCCTCAGAGTCGCGGACGCTACCGCTTGAGCCACGGTGACTACAAGGCCATGTATATGTATGTATGTGTTAATATCTTCTAACCAGTGTTTAGCTCTGATTCCAATATTCTTTGATCCCTGCTAATAACTCACAGCCACTCTTGAATCCTGTCTCCTTTGGTCTAACATACCAGCACGCTCTCAGGCTCTCCCCCTTTGCTATGAGAACTGTTTCATTTATATGATTCGTCCATCATTCTCTCAATCCTTTGTTCTGATTATCGATTTTTGTGACTAAGACCTCTTTCACTCCAAAGTGGCACGTCGCACGTGGCACGCCAGTTGAAAACGAACATCAAAAATATATGAAACCTTTCACACAGAAGTGGCGTGACACGTCCCATGTGCCACGTGCGACGCACGTGGTACATGGGACGTGCCACGCCACTTCTGTGTGAAAGGTTTCATATATTTCCGTGTGTTCGTTTTCAACTGGCGTGCCACGTGCGACGTGCCACTTTGGTGTGAAAGCGGCATGTGCCACGCCATTTCTGTGTGAAAGATTTCATATATTTCCGGATATTCGTTTTCAACTGGCGTGCCACGTGCGACGTGCCACTTTGGTGTGAAAGCGGCCTAAGATACTGTTCTTGAACACATCCTCGTGTCATAATATACCCGCATATTAGCAGATGTGCCGTTTGTCTGTTGTATTATGTTACGGCATACCTATAATTCGGACTCCCCTATTATTATTATTATTATTATTATTATTATCATCATTGTTATTTTTGTTGTTATTGTTTTCGAGATTTCTAATAATGAATAATCCAGCCTATCTATGCCAAAAAGATAATCTTTTATTTTTTATTACTTTCGGGATTATTCGCCACGATAAAAACTTTTATAAAGTTATTAGTCCTCTTGATTGTATATCATTGTTGCTGTTGTTATTGTTGTTGTAAAGGAAGTTATTTTTATATATGTGACTATTTATTTTTAGTAGAAAGACATTATTATTATTATTGCTACTACTACTTCTAATACTACTACTACTTCTAATACTACTACTACTTCTAATACTACTACTACTACTACTACTACTATTATTATTATTATTATTATTAGAGTCGGATCATCCATCAACATTCAGAAAAAGATCTTTGCTTGTTCAGCAGCTGAAACATCTTGTTCATCTGGCAACATCACTAGTAAGTGAACTCGTATACTAGTAAAGAGAACTCGTAAATTCTCTCTAAGCGACTTAGTACACTGTTAATTGGTCCGATTTCTTAAACATTGTAAGCCTAGGATACCATATTGTTAGTTAGCTAGACACACACATATGAATTTCATAAACGCATCTGACGCGGTTCTGTGTATGGCTAGGATCCCGTACGGGATCCTAGCCCTACACAGAACCTCGCCAGATGCGTTTATGAAATTCATTTGTGTGTGTCTAGCTAACTAACAATATGGTATCCTAGGTTTACACTGCTTAAGAAATCGGGCCAATGAATCTGGTTAGTTAGGAAGTAAATTCGTAATACAGTAAGTAAACTCGTAAATAAACTCCTAAATGAGTTAGTAAACTATTTAGTAAACTCCTCTTTCTTATTTTGTAATTTTACTCACATTTTCATGACTTTATTGTATTAATTATGATAGATAATGATATTACAATTAATGCATTGATACTTCAGTTACTGAGATAACTAGGTTAAGTTAAACTAGATTTAGTTAGCAAAAATTATCTTCAAGTTAATGAAAATTCAATTTAGTGAGATATTAGAAAAAAAAGATAATTTAATATGTATTTGATTTTTCAATTTGACAAGAGATAATTTATTCCTGATGAAGTAAATACTAAATTATCATTGTTTTGATTTGAGCTCTATACCACTGAGCTACCACGACCCCAATCTTTTCTATCTTGACTGATTTGCTTTTTTAACTTTATCGTATCTTTGTGTATGTTATTTTTCAGCATGACCGCAGGTTGTCGATGGAGGGCTATACACAGCAAAATGGAATGTTCTCGTCTCCATTTTCGAAGGTAATCTCATGAAAATATTCAGACTGTAGTTATATGTCAAATGAATAAATAAAAAAAACAAACACACATTGTTCGAAAATAGGGCATTGAGAAGGACATCCTACCTTAATTCCCCAGCTCCAACCTGTCTTTGTCCACTTCCATATGAATGGGGATTAATACTGACACAGAATCTCAAATAAACTGAAAAAGAAACCCACAGTGTAATAATAATAATAATAATAATAATAATAACAACAATACTTTATTAATAGCTATGGAAATAGCATTAAATACAGTACTTTATTAATAGCTATAGCAATACTGTAGTATTAAAAGCTATATTTTCTTATACACTATACAGTACCTTGATTCTCATAAGCAAGAATATTGGCTACATCATTCACACCGAATATTCTTTCGCATTCGGTACACATCCCTTACTATTCCTTTACATATGACAAGTCACAACACTCCCCATCTATGTTTTTCACGATGGCTGGATATTTTTTACGGCTATTTTCTTTGCCCATTCTTGTGTCACACTCATTAAAAAAAATAATAACGAAGCCAGTCCATGGGGCTTTATCCCGTTCAAACCATCCTTGACTTTTTTTTCTCCAGGTTAATTTGCAGCATGGATATAAATACCGGCAGGGAAAGTTAGTAGTTGTAGTTGTTGATGTAGGAGAAGCAGTGGTTTTAGAAATAGTAGTTGTAGTAATTATAGTTGAAAGACACGTGATTATTATTAACTTTTATAATATCTGTAAAAGTTAAGTGTTCCATGCATTAACCAGCATATTTAGTTTGCTATATATTGTTTCACTATTGATTCCCATTCAAATTGGGGTGGACACAGAGAAGTTAGAGCTGGGGAAATAAGGCTGGATGCCCTTCCTAACCCTGCAGTGGTCTCGAGTAGAGTGATCAAACCACTGCACTACTACAGTCCCCATTAACCTTTTGTTTATTTGTACAAAGATTTACTCTATAAATTAACTGTCATGTTGTACTTATTTTCAGGTGTCTCTTAAAGCACAAAAAGAGGAAGAAGAACCAATCCCCAGTATATCAGCTTTCAAAAAGATTAGACGTTTGACATCCATGACAGAAAAAGAAGATGTCATTCTATTTGGTCATATCTGTCGCGGGAAAACGTTCCTCGTAAGTATAAACATGTTCCCCCTCGAGGGGAAGGCAAAACTGCCTCCTCCTTCTCATTTCACACTCCATAAGGGGTGTCTGACCTTATGATCCTTGAAGTCAACTCTATACTGTTGACCAGAATCCTATAAATCTTATGCACTGACTTCATCACCAATCATCAAACTTATCTTACCATTCACAGATGAGTTATATTGGCTTAGAAAGCTCAGTTCCCAGTTTATGTGTCTCAGTTAATTCTCATTCGAATGGGAGTAGACAGAAACGCGTTAGAGCTGGGGGATTAAGGCGATTTATATGGTGATAATAAAAAAAAGAACTTACAGTGTCTCAACGTTGGGATACGTTGACTTACCCTAAAAAAAACTTTACACTGATTTAAGGTTTCTGTTAAGTTCATTACACGTTAAGATGTCAGATTGTAAACAAAATCAGGCTTGATTTACACAATAAGATAGAAATTATTAATATTATAATAGCGATTATAATCACTGATGTGATTTCTAACAATGGTAATAGATTGATTCCATTTTTTCTCATGATTACAGCATTTTTTATAGACTGTATTCTGTAGGTTGTCTCCTTATGCAAATATTGGTTTGTTGAGTAAAACCCACTGTTTTTACTAGTATTCTCTTCCATTAAACTTTTAAATCCTAAGTGAATAATTTTTACCAATATTCTTTCTTATTAAACCTATAAATCCAAAGTGAACTATTGCTACCAATTTTCTCTCCTATTAAACCTATAAATCCAAAGTGAACTATTGCTATCAATTTTCTCTCCTCTTAAACCTATAAATCCAAAGTGAACTATTGCTACCAGTTTTCTCTCCTATTAAACCTATAAATCCAAAGTGAACTATTGTTCCAGTTTTCTCTCCTTTTAAACCTTTAAATCCAAAGTGAACTATTAACTGCTTGGTGATCTGGATAGGTAATTACATCTTAGGAATTTAATTAGCATTTTCCTTTAGAGTGAAGCAGAGAAATCCAAGTTGACATGCAGGTTTGACACAAGAGGCTCTTCCTATTATATTCTGATGCCGGCACTCGTCGAACAACATAGTTTGGATCCAGAACTCGTCACTTTCCATCGAGTTGTAACTAAAAGACAGATTCAAGAGATAACGTCTTTGGGCATACCTTTTGTAAGTTATTAAAATCATATTGTGGTTTGTACAGTATTTCTGGGGTGGTCACCTTGGTGAAGTGGTAGGGTTCGCGGCCTGCCACGGTCTTAGGTTAGCAGGGACATTCACATCATAGACATTAGTAGAAAAGAGAGTCCATGAAATAAAGTCAATCTCATGTCAATATTTCTGGGGTCTTGTAAAGAAAAGTAACCTTAGAGTGCTGCAGAGTTATTCATTATACAACGTAAGTCACCTCACATAACCTACTTTAATTTATCTAATCTAATCTTACCTTACCTAAGCCAACAATTTATTGGGTTCTTAAACTTTACATGGGGCTTTGGGTTCACTTGGCAAATCATCTAACCTTGCCCAACCTAATCTAACCTTACTATACCTAGCAATTTACAGGATTATTTAACCTTTCATAGGGTTCTGGAGGTTGCATATCTTTACAAGATCCTATTTCTATATTTAAGTTTTTAGAATTTTTGAGGTAAATAATAGTTACTAAATTTGCTGCTTTGATATTGGACATTTTTATGTGAATCATTCATTTGATTGTATTTCTTATGTACTTTCATTTTAGTTGCAACAGGCGGCATTTAGATCGGGTAATATTAAGGAAGACAGCGTTGGTTCTTTCAAAATAAGATCATCTTATACCGCGTGGCTCCAAGAGGATACACACCCTGTGTTAAAGAACCTTAACAAAAAGATTTCTGCTCTCACAGGTCAGATTGAATCTCGACATTACGTAATTATGTTACTTTGAGACTACGTTAGAATAGATATTATACATACCCATGCAGTGGCTGCACTCCCCCTTGCAACAGGAGTAGCTGAGTCAAAGCACACATTTCTATCAGAAGCCAAGTCACCCGTCACTCCTCTCGAGCACCATGAGGATAAAGGGGTGCCACAGTTCTCCCGTCATCACACGGCTTGGGTCATCCACAGGGTATATGAGTAAAGATTTTCTGCTGTGAGCCTCTACAGCCATAGCTGGTTCATACCCCACTACCGTATACTGTTACCTTTTGTTGCTTTATCTCCAGTAGAAGCCTTATTTATGTATGAATGTCCTGGGCACTATATATCATAAAAATATCTATAGTTATCTAAGTATACTAGACATGTATTTGCTCTTCATTCTAGGATTGCATTTAAATGACAATAAGGGATACTCAGAGGCATTGCAACTTAACGTGTATGGTGCCGGAGGCTACTACTCACCCCATGTAGATGCTTTCAATTTGGGCGATGAAGCTTATAATAACACAGATGTAAGATTTTTAGTTTAATACTTTAAACCACAGCATGCATAGTTAGATCACCCGACTCGGTTGTCTAGAGAAGTGGCAGACCCGCAGTTGAGCCTGGCGTTGGGAAGGGCTTCCAGTCTTAATTCCCCAGCTCTTAGCTCACTGTGGCCACCTCCATATGAATGGGGATTAATTGATATAAAACATATGAACCTTTATTTTCAGCAGAAACTAAAGAGACAAAAACTAGAGGTTATAGCATACAATAAACTACCTTTTTTAGCTAACTACAAAGCACTTTACCTTTTCAGTTGGAGAATGAGAAAAAGTTTGTAAATTGGTGCCGCCTGTTTATCCTCAGTGGTGATGATAAGATGTGAAGCCATATATTATCTTAAGAATTATTGATATATAACCATCCAGCAGTCTGATACTGGAGTGGCTACTGTACTCTGAAAGTGATGCACCCGAGATCAGACCCACCATGCCCTCCCTCCTTTTTTTTTTTTTTTTTTTTTTTTTTTTTTTTCACCTGAACGGGTGAAAATATTGCCCTATTCGAACCTGGGCACAAAGAAACAATCCAGAGAAACAGAGCTGGAGTGTTGTGACTTCAGATGTGATAAGAAGGGTATGCAGCCTTAATCCCCTAGCTCTGGCCAGTTTATGTCCACCCTCATTTGAATGGGAATTAATAGTGAAACAAAATGGTAAAGAACAACATGCATCCATAATTCCATATATAAGTGCTTTGCTTATATACTCAGTATTAAAATATCACACATCTTCCACTAAATAATATATGCTTTAATCATAAACACTATTATCAAGTATTTTAAATATTTTTATAGAATTACAACTCTATTTAATATTTTTTTCTATCTTTAATGACTGTATATGAAAGGATGTCAAAGACCCTGGCGAAATTGCTGAACGTCGGGAAGGCGATCGCATTGCGACCGTAATGTTTTATGTAAGTCTTTCGTTGAATGTAAAGCTTATTTCTTTGAATATATATTTGATTTAGCATATAAAGTGGTGCAATCATGCTGTAAGAAGGATGGCCGAGTCAAAGCACACATTAGCTCCTTGGGAATAAAATGCTACCACATTCCTCTCACTACCACCCTGGTTGGGTCAACCACAGGGTATAAGTGGGCAAGGATCTATACATATACCAAAATATCATTTTGCAAAGGCTAGACATGTTGGCAAAAATACTAAGTCATCCAATTTTGGAGTGTCCTTTGAAGGATATAGGATAGGAAAGTTTAGGTCTAGAAATATCTAGATACCTGTCTAATATTTTATAATGAAAGATACAATGAAAACAGCTTTCGTTGAAGGATCTTTTATTTCAAATGTCATCTGCAAGTTAAAGGAGACTGCGGTATTGCAGTGGTTAGAGCACTTGACTGGGATGTGAAAAACCCGTGCTTTAGCCAACCACAAGGCAGTAGGAAGGGCATCCTGCATTAATCCCTCAACTCCAACCTGTCTATGTCCACCCCTATTCAAATAGGGATCAATAGTGACACCTAAAATGTCAAACAATAATAAAGAACAAGCACTCCACTAGGGTCTGTTCATTGCTTCATATTTCCAGTGGATTATTATCTCATGTTTTTGTTGTTGCCAATGACTCGTAATAATTGTCAAACAGATGAACGACGTGGAAGCGGGAGGTTACACTGCATTTCCTCGCATTGGTGTTGGAGTGAAGCCCACAGAAGGCAGTGCTGTTTTTTGGACAAATCTACTTTCTGACGGCTCTACGGATGTTCGTACTTTACATGGAGCATGTCCAGTCTTAAAGGGTATCAAGTGGGGTATGTATTGATAATTCTTGGTTCTAGACTTTATCTTCTCGATAAATAGTTGCAACATAAATATACTGTATATTGTTGTCTCATTTACATGTTCATTAAAAGTATACTGTAGATTTATGTATTTTGACTTAGTAGTGTTGTATAGAATACTGTACAGTATACATATTGTAGTGTTACGAAGATAACGGTAACTTGTGGTATCGTAGTGGTTAGAATACTGAATTCTGGAGTTTACATACCCTCAAACAAGCCCACCACATTCTGCCTAAATTCCCAAGCTCCAGTCTGTCTGTGTCCACTCCCATAATGGGGATTAATGTCAATTCAAAATGTAAAAATTTTATAAAGATAACGTATTTTATACAGATATTAAATTTGTGAAACCACTTTAGTCATTTCCTTTTTGCTTATCTGTGACATATTTTGCATGTGGCCTAGAGATTATATCTCGCTGAATGTTACTTGAAATCAGTAAAATCCTCGTGACATAAAAATAAATTCACAGTACAAGATCCTTGCCCACTTGGTCTGTAGATGACCTAAGCAGGGTGGTGGTGCAGAGGGAATTGTGGCAAAATTTTATTCTCTAGGAGGTAAGAGGAGTAATCAAAGTATGATTAGCCTTTGGTGAATGTGTGCTTTGACTCTGCCTCCCCTTTATAAGGGGATTTTAGTCACTGTATATATATATTGGAAGCTTGTTATATTACGAAGGTATTAGTGTCTTGTCTGTGAATGTTTCTCTCATTTTTTTGCAGTTAGTAACAAGTGGGTAAGGTATCTCCCCCAGTTCAGACCAATGCCATGTGGATTGATGAAACCTAATATTATGTAAGTCATGAGGCAGATCCTGCAATTCTTCAAATTCTTTGCCATAATTTTTGCATTGCATTATTTGTACTGAAAGACTTTAGTAAGCATTATAATTTTTTTTATTTATTTTTTTAATTTTGTACTAATGGAATATTCTCAGAAATGTCATGATAATTATGATATTCGTTTGGTAAGATGCTTTATATATTAGTTTTAACATAACCAAATTAGAAGTCGTTTTCATTCAGAAGTTTGCAATATTTTTTTCACTCCAAACGTGATGTCTGTATCCCACTTGGAGCCAGTAGGGTAGCAGTAGTAGCAGCATTCATAACTATATCAATTTAATTTAAAAATTATCCCAAACTTGTGGATAACAGTCATAGGAAGTTGTTTTTAATTCCAATATGTTCATTTAAAGTCATTTCACCAATTTCTGTAGTACAGCATATGGTAAAACAAAATAAACTATTGAGAGGTCTCACTATTAATGTAAAACCAGATGTATTTGCTTTTCACAGTTTATATAATTTTTTACCAAATAAAAATTGTCACATTATTCTTACGTAAAACCAGTTGAAAGACATGTTCTTTTTCAGCAGAAAGACATTTTCTTTTTTGAGCTGAAAGGCATATTCTTTTTGAGCAGAAAGACATTCTTTTTAAGCTGAAAGACATATGCTCTTTTTAGCCGGGACATTTTTAGCTAAAGAACCTATGCTTTTTTAACGGAAAGAATTATTCTTTGCGAGTTGAATGACATATTCTTTTTTTTTAACTGAAAGACATTCTTTTTTGGCCGAAAGACATATGCTTTTTTTTTTGGCTGCAAGACATTTTTTTTTTTTAACATGCCTCCACATCATCCTGAAACTAGCAGTGACCATGATTGAACAAAAAAAAGAAAAAAATAGGTAGGCAGGAAGGCTTGCTCTGATGAAACTGGATCCTTTTAAACCAAATGCTTATGTAGACTCTAAATTATAATACTAAATTCTTATTCTGCTCGTTTTACATAAAAATCTATCACATTATTCAAAAATATTAAACTATTGACTGTACTATAAACCTCACTGTATGAAGAAAGCAACAAAATATAATACATAATATACCAAGACAAATAAATAGCTTCAAGTTTAAAACTCATTCAACTTTCCATAGGAAATATTTAACGAAATATTAGAGGTATTGTACAGGCCACACTGTCCTGTTAAGTCAATGTACATGAGTTTCATAAGCTCTTAAGGTAACAGAGAAGTGAAAACAAATCCTTAAACTTTTACAGAATCTCATACAAACAGTATAGCTCAAATTTATCGTATAGTTCTACTACTTCTCGTTTTGGAACTGGAATTTGGTACAGTTTGAGTAGTTTTTCGTCCTCTGGAGGAAGTAGCTCTTTTACTCTCTTTTTTCATCTTTTCCTCGCTAGTTTTCCTCGGTCTTCCTCTACTGGGCTTTGAATCTTCCTTTTCATTGTTATCAACTTCCTTGGTAGATGTAACATCGTTCTCTGGACTATCTTCATCGCACATAAATGACACTGACGGAACAGCTATTTGTGCTTTTCTGGCACCTCTGTGCCTTTTTTCTATACTATCAAAATTGCATATATTCTCAATTCCCTCAGAAGAGGACTTACTACTCGAACTACAGGTACGGGATGATGCAGGAGAGGCGTTAGGGTCTTTGAGAATTGATCTACAAGGACTAGCATCTAAACTCACCTTACCTATATGGTCTCCTATAGTTTGTACATCATCACTTTGTTCACTGGAATATACCCTGGGAACAGTTGATGTGAGTGATGAGGTTGGAGTTGGTTTGGCACTTAGTCTGAGCTTCTGTGCATATTGGGATGACGAAGGCACTTTCAAAAACCTTTCTGGAAGTTCAGAGGGATCATCACTATTAACATCATAACTACAGGCTTTTGTAAATTTAGCCTTCATGGGTGCATATGTGATTCTTGGCTTTCTAGAAGACATTCTGGTTCGGGCACTTTTCTCGGTGCTCTTGAAAAACTT
Organism: Halocaridina rubra; assembly: GCA_037179515.1. Lineage (NCBI taxonomy): Eukaryota > Metazoa > Arthropoda > Malacostraca > Decapoda > Atyidae > Halocaridina > Halocaridina rubra. The sequence continues at coordinate 7,608 of JAXCGZ010011578.1, read as the reverse complement.
GGCAGGTGTTTTAAACGGAATAACAGGTACTGCATCCTCGCCTTCCACCTCAACAATTTCTACTGGCTCCTCATCTGGAAAATTAATTACAATGAATTCAACAGCACGTTTCAATGTACTGTACACATACTTACACCAGAAGATAATATACCTTGATTACTCCTAATAGCTCCTCAGGGAAAAAGGGCTTTCACAAGCCACTGCCACCACCCAGCTTGGGTTATCCACAGGGTAAGTGGGTAAGGGTCCTCTGCCATGAGGCCCAACAGAGTACGTATGACTGTGAAATTATACAATGTCTAAGGGGATCAGCTAATTAAGATTCCTGAATAAATTTGGGGCAACCATTTATGCCCCAAGGAGCTAGGAGTAGTGATCGAGGTGTGTTTTGGCTTGTGGTGAATGTGTGAGCTTTGGCTTGGCCACCTCCCTTATATGGGAATTGACTCATTTACTTAAGGTATTTGTGTAGGGGTAAAAGGGAAGGGACTTTGTAAAAAGAAAAAAATAAATACTCCTAATGTTTGGTATTATAGTAATTCCCTCCCATTCAAAAGGGGGAACACAAAGAAACAAAAATATCTTCCACTACTCTAATTGCAAGTCTTTATAGATATTGGTAGAAATTCCAACTCTATAGGAATAAGCGAGTACCTATTTGCTTTTATGAGTCCATTCTATATATCCAAGATATATTTTTCCCCAAGCAATACATCACATACAACCTAAGTCATTACGATGGCCAAAACTGTGACAAAAGGCAACAGGGCAATAATATAATATACCCAAACTTACCTCCTCTGTTAGCTGCTTTCTACGAAACACAAGGCATAAGACTTTGGGTATATTCCTTCCTTGCCATCGGGGATATCCTTTCAAGCTAATTCAGAAACTTATTTGCCATTTTTTGTGTCACTCTTAATCCCCATTATGAAGGTGGACACAGACAGATTAGAGCTTAGGGGTCAAGGCGGCGTGCCATTCCTAACACCCCGTGATGGATGGAACGCAGATCTGTCGCTTCGTAAGTTGGACACAGACAAGTTAGAGCTTAGGGGTCAAAGCGGTGTGCCATTCCTAACGCCCCACGGGGGAATGGAACGCAGATCTGTCGTTTCATAAGTCGAGTGCAGGCAATGCTAAGGCAAAATTTTGCCTCCCCAACCATGTGGTAAGGGAGGTAGAAGTATGGTAATAAATGAAATTAAAACATACATATGAAAAGACAGAACAAAAAAGAAAACAATAGGAAAATTTATAGCAAAAGAAAGGCAAAAATACTTACCAACACTTTCTCTTTTGCTTCGAATTTGGTCACAAGCTGTCTTCAGTTTATTCATCTCAGTTAACATGTATGTTACGAATGCTATATCTTGGGCTAATATCTGTAAATAAAGAAGAATACTATTAAGGTTAACGGTCTCTAATGAAAGGCAGAGGCAAGAGAGAGATAGCACAGAGCCTGAGCATATACCAACCATATAGTCAAGACCCAAGCCCCTTCTGCAATCATGTAAACCCAGTGATTTCCAGGCAGTGGCTGAATAATACGGTTGACCTACAGGAAATCACAACCCCTCAGTTAACTGCCCAATTTAATCGGTAACGGCATGAGAAGGTTAAAGCTAATCCAATTCCAGGCCAGGATTGAACCTTGGACCAGTATTTAACCAGCCCCAGATGCTAGCATGGCACCAGAATGTCTTACCACAGAAAATTACGTAAAGCTCAAGGATACTTCAGTATAGATGCATATACTAATTTTGTAACAAAGGCACAATAAGCTATTTATTAGACTATAAATCTACTGACATTTTCATATTACTGTTTAAACTATGAGGGGACCGCTGCAGCAAAGTGGTAAAATGCTTGACTCAAGAGGTGACAAACCTGCATTTGAGCCCACAGTGAAGCAAGAGAAGGGGCATCCAGTCTTAATTTCCCAGCTTCAATTCGCTTTATCAACCCCTGACATGGGTATTAATAGTGGAAAAAATATAAACCCCTATTTAAACTAAGAACTAAGACTTTGAAAGAATTTCACATACTTGAGTATCAATGGACTGAATGATCTTGAAGGCTTCAATGCTCTTCTGCAAAGCTTCTTCGAACTCACATTCCAAAATTAGAATTTTAGACTGGCAGTGGAGGCTCAAGAGATGAACCTATAATACAGAGACTGAAGTAATTATAAATGAAAGTTACATTACCTGATAAGGTATTATAAATAAAAGTGACGTTAATTTGTGTTATTACAGTGTTAACTGTGGATAAAATTTTGGTAAGAGATTACAGTACTGTAATTATTATTATAATTATTATCATAAAAAGTCAAGCAAGAAGCCCAGCTAGAAAAAGTCAAAGACTATAAACCAGATGGCCCCAGCAGGGGAAGTAACTGGGTAAAAAAAGAAAAAAATAAACTAAAAATAATATAAAATGGTACAACTCTGTATTCCAATACTGGCATTATTCCACTATAATTTGAAAAATCCAACATCTTAGTCTACTTAATAAAAATAAATTTGTGCTGAAGGTCCATTAATTCAACAGCATGGCTGGGTAATTCATTCCAGTTCCTAGTGGTAGCTGGAATAAAACTTCCTAAATTTTGTTAGGTATGAAATCTAAGAAAAGAAAATGCATAACTATTGGCACTGGTTCGAGCCCATTATAGATCAGATAAGTACAACAACTTAGAAGCTAAAAAGCCATTTAAGTACACCATGAATGCAAGCCAATAAAATGTCAGGACAAATATTTACTGAGTTAAAGACCTTCGTATTTTGTAACAAATATCATTATGAATACTGTAGAGTAAATACATTATGTAGATCTGTCATGACTATAATTCTAGTTATATAAAAATAAATGTCAAACATACTCACTTAAACTTATCTAGTTAATATAATGAACAGACTATTTAATCTCACCGAATTCAACTTTGAATACACAAATCTTGTTGAATGTACGCTGTCCATCTTCCATTTCTTTTTCATACAAGATGTAAGATGGCTACAAGTACTGGGCGCTTTTTCACAGACAGTAGCGTGCATATCTCTGAACTGTGGAAACAAAATGTATTGCTATTATAATGTGGTCTGGTATCTTGGTACTCTGTAGTATATTAAAATCCATAGGAAGAATAATCTGTCTTCAATTCGACAATCCCCTTTATGGGGTGGACATAGACTGTGCCTGGAGAAATAGGGCAGGATACACTTCCTAACGGCCCATGTTGGGCTTTAATGCAGGTCTGTCACTTCTAAAGTAGAGTGCTCTAACTACTGCTCTACTGAGGGTCCCATTCACACTACAATAATGTATATAATTATATATCTTAAATAACAGGACTGATGTGGAAGTAACTTCTATTGAGTAGGTTTGAGGGATCCCATTTAATTTATATACAGTACTAAGAACTAACCAAGGATACTACCTAAATAAAATCTGAACAAACCTTATCTAAAGACTTTTGCGCTGCAGAGGGATGTCCTTTATGGGCATGAACAAATGTCAGCAACACAGCAGCAAACATTCTTAACTGATGCACAGTAGGAGTTGAGCATACGATACATTTAGTAAATCCTTCTGGACAGTGTTCAGTATGCACCATGGTCAGTTTTTCACGAAAGCCTAAGGAAGGAGAGGGTGGTGCTTGCATGGTGGAGAGCTGATTAATTCGCTCAGGAGCTCCAATGACTACAAGCCCCGAGTTAATATCCGGACTCTTCAGATCAAACTCAAAAGAACTACTCGTCCTCAAGCTCTCTTCCTCGTTACTTTCTGCATTGCAATATATGCGAAATGTCGGAGATGCATTTCCGTATTTAGAGGCAACAGGAGGTTTTGCTGTGGATTCTGGCATTTCAGATACCGAATACAAATCAGGATTTGATGGATGGGTGACTAGAAGGCCGATGAGGCTGTCTACTTTAACCATACAGTCCTCTATGCGATCACACAGCAAATCTATCCAGGCAAGTGATTCTAGCACTTCCCCAGTCCTAAAAAAAAAAAAAAAAAAAAAAAAAAAAAAAAAAAAAAAAAAAAAAAAAAAAAACAGTAAAATAGGATTATGCATATATCAATAAAGTTGCTTTTCTTTTTATATGTCGCAATCAATCCCCATCTGAATGGGCGTGGACACAGTAGGGTGGAACTGGGAGAATTAAGACTGGGTAACCTTCCAAATGCCCTACAGTAGGATCAAAGACAGGTTTCTCACTTCTTGAGTCAGATCCCTGCATATATTGATACAGTCCAAAAACATAAATATAAGCTGCTACTTTGTACAATATATGCCTGAGATTATGAATTACAGGACTTTTAAATTTTAATCACATATACAAGCTACAGTGCACAACAAAAATGCAAAATTACTTAGTATGTATCATTTAGAAGACTGTGCATACAGTATATCAGTATTTACTTGACAAATACATTTACTTTTAACATAATACTCATGCTAAAAGATTGGGCTTTAATATCATGAAGTACTTTAACCTTAGATGTAAAAGTGTCATGAAGTACTTTTACCTTAGGGTTAAAGTGTCATGCAGTAGTTTTACTTTGGGAGATAAAATTGTCATGAAATACTTTTACTTTGGAGGTAAAAGTGTCATGTAGTACCTTTACCTTACATGTAAAAGTATCATGTTACTTTTACCTCAGAAGTAAGTGTCTTGAAGTACCTTTACCTTAGAAGTAGAAGTCTCTTGACATATTTTTATTTTAAGAGGTAAAACTGTCATGAAGTACTTTTTACATTAGAGGTTAGTGTCATAGAGTACTTTTACCTTAGAGGAAAATGTCACAATGTACTTTTACTTTAGAGGTAAAAGTGTCACAAACTACTTAGTGAAAGGAAATACTTTTTACCTTAAAGGTAAAGCTAACTCTTGGGTAAGGGATAATGACTGTTTGAGGTAAGTCCGAGCTAATCTTGGCTGAGTAGTTGCATAACAAAGATGACTGAGCCAAAGCGCTGTCGTTATGTGAAGCCAACCAACACGATGACGCCAGCACAGTATTTCTGCAAGAAAATATTTAAAAAATGTTTATTGTATTCATAACTAGCATATTTTCTCTCCCATGAGGGTAGCAAGAATACCTCCTCTGTATTCCCCTATGTGTTGCTCATGTCAATTAAATGGAACAAAGCGAGGGGACTGGGAATCTCCTCTTGTGTATTTTACACCTACAAAATTTTTTCCTTGAGAGGAAGGGCAAGAATACTTCCTCCATATTCTCCTACATGTTAAAGTTGACTAATTGGGACGGAGCAAGAGGACTAGGAATCCCCGCCTTTTTGTTTTTCTCCCACAAAGTTTTCTCCCCCTGGAAGGGAAAGAAAGTATGCCTCCTCCGTGTTTCCCTACAGGTCGTAATACTTTATTAAATGGGACGGAACGAGGAGACTTGAAATCACATCCTTTGTATTTTCTTTCCAAAAAGTCTAGTTTTCTAGACTAACAAACCCTCTTCATAAGGGGGATTATTACTTTTGTATAAAGATAAGATTACGGTATATTTTTAATATTTTCAGGTATTCTTTTACACTGAAAGTGCGATAGAGCATATAAAGATATTTAGAAAACACGCTGTTTGAAGACCGTTGTAGAATAACCAGTAGTGCTCAACTCAGGAGGTGATAGACACTCGTTTGAGCCTGCGGTTGGGATACAGGATAGGCATCCCATCTTCATTCCCCAGTTTCAGTCCAACTGTGTCCACCCCCAAACAGGGTCTAATAGTGACACATAAAACGTAGAAAAAAAAATCATGCCCATTGTATAATCTTACACTTCTTCCTTTAAAGATTAAAATTTTAGTAGAAATAGGTGTCTCACATTCACTCCAAGATAGCTGTGCCATCATAGTTCGTATATGCATTGTCTTCACCAGATTTTTCTCACTAGCAATATTGTAAACATTGATGAAGAGAGTTTGACTTACTGTATTAGTTTCAAAACACCCTAAAAATATACTTACCGGTAACTTATCATGATCAAGGGAAAATATAATCCAGGTAATCTACCCTTACATGCATACAAAAATTGTAAAAAATTTTATTGAGTAGTGCTCATGCCTCTTATACCAGTATTAACATACTAAACAGGTATCTGTAATTTCATTAACATGCTATCTGAAAGTCTTATATTTCTATACTTCACATTCTTCTAGCATAGAGACATAAGTTCATGCAAAATCTACCATATCTGCCCATCAGGATGTAATAAAAAAGACCCTTGCAGTACAAATATTGGGATCTTGTAGGGCATAGTAACTCTAGGGTGCTCTAAGGTTATTCCTATTTACAAGGAAAAGTCACCTAACCTAACAATTTATGTTGTTATTTAACATTACATGTAGTTCTGAGGGTTACTCATCTCAACAAGAGCCCCAAACTCTGAACTGGCATTGTAATACACATACAATGGCTGCAAACCCTTGTATGGGAGGTGGCTGAGTCAAAGCACACATTCAACAGAAGCTAATATACCTCGATCACACCTCTTATCAATGCAATATGCTCAAGTGAATAAAACACATTTTTCCTTACCACTTGAGGTAGACATAGAAGATTTGAGAACAGCCATGGCTTGCCTATAAGCTAAATTTGCCAAATCAATGGCATGTTGTGATGGTCTCTGATCAGGTTTGACGACAGAGAGTGGCAGCCACGAGTACAAGGAAGCAACATAGTTTATAATGGCCTGCACCTCTGTTGCTCTAACTGTTCGTTTGTCCATAAGTTCATGACTCAAGGCTTCTTTTAAATAGTTAAAACCCGACTCGTATTCCCCTTTCTTGAGATGGTAATATGATATTGCTGCTGAAAGATACAGTGACATATACATGAAGCAGCTCTCCTGAGATTTATCTTCATTGCTAGAAATGGCCCTTTCTTTGGCCTTCTTCACTAAATCATATGGCATTAATTCTGGTATAATGAACAGTAGTTCAGCGACGCCTCTCATGAAATACACATCGTCAGAGTGCCTCTGAGCCAACGATACGAGTGTGACCCATGATCGAACGGTGGGATCGACGAGCCCTGATAGCTGATATACATACCCCGTTGATGCCAGCGATGTGAAACAGAGTGTGGGATTCTGAAGTATCGCACCTTTCGCCTCAAGGTCTTCCCACAAGGAAAGAGCCACATGAAGGGAAGCAAGCGACATTTCCTGAGCGTACAGAGTTAAGCAAGTCAGGTTCGGACGGACGTCGCAAGCATCGTCTGCTTGAACTTCCTCTCCCAAATCAGTTGCTTGTAGAGTGAGAGATGTGGATTTCTCTTTAACCTTTACTTCCTCTGTGGCTGTGTCCTGGATCTGTTGTAAATGGCAAAGATAAAGCCAGAAGTAAGCCAAGGCTTCTATTTCTTGTAACTGGCTGCTGGTTTTAACTTTAGTTTTAGTCTCAGCAATGAATGTAATGGCTTGCTTTACATTTTGCATTGCTTCATCCTTCTGAGAGGCAAGCTTAGGCTCAGACCATAATGCTTCTGCGACCTCTAAAAGACTCTGAATTTTGTCCACGTCATTTTCTGCACAATCATACATGGCTCTCCCACAAGAGAGCTGGTCTTCAACAGTATCA
>JAXCGZ010011577.1:95000-96459 GCA_037179515.1 Halocaridina rubra | reverse complement strand
ACAAGGCAGTAGATTGTGGCAAAGAATATGATACAATATATCTAGATTTTAGCAAAGCTTTTGATAGAGTTCCTCACAAAAGATTAGTTAAAAAGCTGGAAGCTCATGGTATAGGAGGAGCTGTGCTCAGATGGATCAAACAATGGTTAAAAGACAGAAAACAGAGGGTTTGCATAAATGGAGAGAAATCAGAGTGGGGCTCGGTTACAAGCGGGGTACCACAAGGCTCGGTACTGGGTCCTCTATTATTCATCGTATATCTAAATGATCTGGATTCGGATATCAGTAGTAACCTAAGTAAATTCGCAGACGACACTAAAATAGGTAGAACTATAAATGGAAAAGAAGACATTCACGCTTTACAGGAAGATCTAAATAGATTATCTGAATGGTCGGACAAATGGCAAATGGAATTTAATGTTGAAAAATGTAAAGTAGTTAAAATGGGTACTATAAAAGACAATACTAGTTATAAGCTAAATAACCATGAAATCATGAGTTCTCAGTGTGAAAGGGATTTGGGAGTTCTTGTGAGTAGTAGTCTTAAGCCAAGAGAGCAATGCACAGCAGTCAGAAATAAAGCAAACAGAATTTTAGGATTTATCTCAAGAAGCGTCAGCAATAGGACGGAAAAAGTTATTTTGCAGCTCTATCTTGCATTAGTTAGGCCCCATTTAGATTATGCTGTGCAATTCTGGTCACCCTATTATAGAATGGAAATTGAATTCTTGGAGAGAGTGCAACGAAGAATGACCAAGATGATACACAATATCAGAAATCTACCATATGAGGACAGATTAAAAAAACTTAATCTACATTCTCTAGAGAGGCGAAGATTTAGGGGGGATATGATTGAAGTGTATAAATGGTTTAAAGGGATTAACAAGGGAGATATTAATAAAGTTTTAAAAATTCATGATCAAACCAGAACTCGTAATAATGGATTTAAGCTTGATAAATTTAGGTTTAGAAGGGAAATTGGTAAAAATTGGTTTGGTAATAGAGTAGCTGATGCATGGAACAAGCTTCCTAGTATGATAGTAAATGCCAATACCTTAGACACCTTCAAATGTAGATTAGATAGACATATGACAGAGGTAGGGTGGTTATGAATAGGTTAGTGCTTATTAGAAAAATCATAAAAAGAAAAACAGAATAAATAAGTAGAGTAGAATAGAATAGGTTAGACATGCTGAAAATACAATTAAAAAATGGAGCTGCCTCGTGTGTGCCAGTAGGCATGTTGCAGTGTCCTCTATTCTTATGTTCTTATTTTCTTATGTTCTTATGTTCTTATGTTCTTATATATATATATATATATATATATATATATATATATATATATATATATATATATATATATATATATATATATATAACATTTATATTTATAAATATATATATATATATATATATATATATATATATATATATATATATATATATATATATATATATA
>JAXCGZ010011577.1:82500-90000 GCA_037179515.1 Halocaridina rubra | reverse complement strand
ATTAAATTAGAAAGCAAACACCTTAAAGCTGAGTACATAATTACAGGATATAAACTTTATAATGCTGATCGTAGTGCAGATAAAAGAGGGGGAGGGGTAATTATGTATATTAAAGATAGCCTCAGAAGCTGCATTAAGTCTGGAATTAAGACAAATCTAAATTCAGAAACCTTATGGGTTTAAATTAAAAATAATATAGAAAGTCTAGTTGTAGGAGTAGTCTACAGACCACCTGATCTAGATAATATAGAGTCGCAAGTTATATACGATGAAATTTCTAAAGTGAGCAGGTCAAATAGAGTTTGCATTGTAGGCGATTTTAATTTTAGACATATTAACTGGGAAACCATAACAGGTGATAGTAGCTCTAAGGAGTTTTTGGAAGTAGTAGAAGACAATTTCCTTTCTCAGCATGTACATAAGAACATAAGAACATAAGAATAGAGGACACTGCAACATGCCTACTGGCACACACGAGGCAGCTCCATTTTTGAATTGTATTTTCAGCATGTCTAACCTATTCTATTCTACTCTACTTATTTATTCTGTTTTTCTTTTTATGATTTTTCTAATAAGCACTAACCTATTCATACCCACCCTACCTCTGTCATATGTCTATCTAATCTACATTTGAAGGTGTCTAAGGTATTTGCATTTACTATCATACTAGGAAGCTTGTTCCATGCATCAGCTACTCTATTACCAAACCAATTTTTACCAATTTCCCTTCTGAACCTAAATTTATCAAGCTTAAATCCATTATTACGAGTTCTGGTTTGATCATGAATTTTTAAAACTTTATTAATATCTCCCTTGTTAATCCCTTTAAACCATTTATACACTTCAATCATATCCCCCCTAACTCTTCGCCTCTCTAGAGAATGTAGATTAAGTTTTTTTAATCTGTCCTCATATGGTAGATTTCTGATATTGTGTATCATCTTGGTCATTCTTCGTTGCACTCTCTCCAAGGATTCAATTTCCATTCTATAATAGGGTGACCAGAATTGCACAGCATAATCTAAATGGGGCCTAACTAATGCAAGATAGAGCTGCAAAATAACTTTTTCCGTCCTATTGCTGACGCTTCTTGAGATAAATCCTAAAATTCTGTTTGCTTTATTTTTGACTGCTGTGCATTGCTCTCTTGGCTTAAGACTACTACTCACAAGAACTCCCAAATCCCTTTCACACTGAGAACTCATGATTTCATGGTTATTTAGCTTATAACTAGTATTGTCTTTTATAGTACCCATTTTAACTACTTTACATTTTTCAACATTATATTCCATTTGCCATTTGTCCGACCATTCAGATAATCTATTTAGATCTTCCTGTAAAGCATGAATGTCTTCTTTTCCATTTATAGTTCTACCTATTTTAGTGTCGTCTGCGAATTTACTTAGGTTACTACTGAAGCAACACGGGGGGTGAATACACTAGATTTAGTTCTTAGTAATAGAGAGAATATGGTTACAAATTTAGAAGTTGGTGAAAAATTGGGCAACAGTGACCATGATTCCATTAGATTTAACATAATTTTCAAAGAAACTATAAAGGAAAATAAGAATATTGTTCCAAACTTTAGAGCAGGAGATTTTGAGGGCTTAAAAACTAAATTATCTAATGAGGTATGGGAAGGGATTTCTGGGGTACAGATGTGGGTAGTTAATCCAGCAGGTCAGGTCACAGGTAGCGGATTACCCCGAAATTTGGGTACCACATGCCAAGGATTATCACAAGATAAGATCAATACATTAAATTCTCTCACAGGAAAGAGCAGCAGCCCGTCAGTTAATATAAATTTGGATGAGGAATATAACAATTTTGTCATGACTCTTAAGAATAGTCAGAGAGACTATATTCCCATGAAACATTGCAGATCAAGAAAAAATGACCCTAAATGGATGAACAATAGAATAAAGAATCTTATAGGTATTAAAAGAGGAATATACAGGAAACTAAAAAGAGGTGAAGAGCAGGTGAGGCAGCAATATATACAGTTAAACAGGGAAGTTAAAAAGATAGTTAGAGAGTCGAAAAGAAAATACGAAGTTCGAATAGCAGGAGAAGCTAAAGAAAATCCTAAAGGGTTTTATCAACATTATCAAACAAAATTTAAGGAAAAAGTCGGACCAATTGAAGTAGCCAATGGCCATATCACAGATGACGATAAAGTGATGTGTACATGTTTAAATGATTATTTCTTATCTGTATTTACAAATGAAAACTTGGAAAATATTCCGGAAGTAGAATTCATTTACAGAGACAGTCCCGATAATATACTTAGTTCAATAAATATTACGAGAGAGGAGGTAATAAAAGAAATAGATAAATTAAAGGCTCATAAATCTCCGGGACCTGATGGAATATATGCTAGAATATTAAAGGAATGCAAGGAAGAGCTTAGGTGTCCTCTAACTGCATTATTTAATAATTCAATAAAATTAGGATCGGTACCCATGGAGTGGAAATTGGCAGATGTGGTACCAATATTTAAAAAAGGAGAACGTGTTAAAAAGAATAATTATAGGCCGGTAAGTTTAACGTCAACAGTGGGTAAGATTCTAGAATCCATAATTGCAAATAAAATAAGGGCACATCTAGAATTACACAGACTGATAAAACTTTCACAACACGGGTTTCTTAAGGGTTTTTCGTGCCTTACAAACTTACTGTCTTTTTATTCAGAAGTTTACGAGGCAGTAGATTGTGGCAAAGAATATGATACAATATATTTAGATTTTAGCAAAGCTTTTAATAGAGTTCCTCACAAAAGATTAGTTAAAAAGCTGGAAGCTCATGGAATAGGAGGAGCTGTTCTCAGATGGATCAAACAATGGTTAAAAGACAGAAAACAGAGGGTTTGCATAAATGGAGAGAAATCAGAGTGGGGCTCGGTTACTAGCGGGGTACCACAAGGCTCGGTACTGGGTCCTCTATTATTCATCGTATATCTAAATGATCTAGATTCGGATATCAGTAGTAACCTAAGTAAATTCGCAGACGACACTAAAATAGGTAGAACTATAAATGGAAAAGAAGACATTCATGCTTTACAAGAAGATCTAAATAGATTATCTGAATGGTCGGACAAATGGCAAATGGAATTTAATGTTGAAAAATGTAAAGTAGTTAAAATGGGTACTATAAAAGACAATACTAGTTATAAGCAAAATAACCATGAAATCATGAGTTCTCAGTGCGAAAGGGATTTGGGAGTTCTTGTGAGTAGTAGTCTTAAGCCAAGAGAGCAATGCACAGCAGTCAGAAATAAAGCAAACAGAATTTTAGGATTTATCTCAAGAAGCGTTAGCAATAGGACGGAAAAAGTTATTTTGCAACTCTATCTTGCATTGGTTAGGCCCCATTTAGATTATGCTGTGCAATTCTGGTCACCCTATTATAGAATGGAAATTGAATCCTTGGAGAGGGTGCAGCGAAGAATGACCAAGATGATACACAATATCAGAAATCTACCATATGAGGACAGATTAAAAAAACTTAATCTACATTCTCTAGAGAGGCGAAGAGTTAGGGGGGATATGATTGAAGTGTATAAATGGTTTAAAGGGATTAACAAGGGAGATATTAATAAAGTTTTAAAAATTCATGATCAAACCAGAACTCGTAATAATGGATTTAAGCTTGATAAATTTAGGTTCAGAAGGGAAATTGGTAAAAATTGGTTTGGTAATAGAGTAGCTGATGCATGGAACAAGCTTCCTAGTAGGATAGTAAATGTCAATACCTTAGACACCTTCAAATGTAGATTAGATAGACATATGACAGAGGTAGGGTGGGTATGAATAGGTTAGTGCTTGTTAGAAAAACCATAAAAAGAAAAAATAGAATAAATAAGTAGAGTAGAATAGAATAGGTTAGACATGCTGAAAATACAATTCAAAAATGGAGCTGCCTCGTGTGTGCCAGTAGGCATGTTGCAGTGTCCTCTATTCTTATGTTCTTATGTTCTTATGACATTGTAAACAGTGAGACTCGGGATATGCTTGGCGAGTTGTTTACCACTGACGATGAATTTTGCATCACTTTCTATCAAAATAAAAGAATTACACTTCTTTTGTCTATTGCTTGTATGCTTGCACTTAATATAAAGGCTTACAGCAATTAAAGCTCTCATCCATCACATTCCTGAGGTTAATTATCTGTAGTTTTCAAAAATTATTTCATCATGTTTATTAAAGAGTTCCACGGGAAGAAACAAGATATCATGTATTAAAGTATATGATTTTTTTTGGTATTAAATATGTCTATAGATTTTTCTTTTAGACAAAAAAATCAAGAGACTGATACCCTTACATCATATCTTTGGTAGTTACTTTTTCAATGTAGTAACTGTGTGAGATTAAATAAAATGCATCAGAATTATTGCTATTGCAGAGAGCCTTTATTACCTGGGCCTCATAATGGTTGGCAGATGCATGTATTTATCTAGAATCAACAGGCAAATGCATTTTATGGTTTCCTCGACCACTAAGACAGAGCTAAATACCAGCGTGTTAGTAGTATATGAGCTAGGGTTGTTTTATCTTCAAGACCTTGACCCAAAAGCAGTCTGGTCATTCACTCAAGTTAATGTAGGATTAGAATTTTTTATCCCATTACTCTGGGTTGAAAAATGTAATGAGAAACATATATTTGGAAATGAATGCAAAGAGAAGTATATAAGAAGGTGTGATTGTGCCGACAACGTTGTATGGAGCAGAAATTTGGAATGCAAGAATGGATGAAAGGAACAAGTTGAATTTAATGAATTTGAGGCGTTTGAGAAGCATGATTGAGGTATCTAGAATAGATATAGTAAGAAATGTGCATGTCAGGCAGAAAACGGTTGGTGAAAGGAAGCTATTGGATAGATTAAATCAAATAGTATTGAGTTGATTTGGACACATGGAAGGGAGGGGTGGTGAGCGAATATTTAAGAGAGTGTGGAGCAGAAGTGACTGAAGTTAGGCCAACAGAAACACCTAAAATGAGATGGATGGATGGCGTGAATAAGGCATTGACTGCATGTGAAATGTCAATAGAGTAGGGAAGAGAGTGTGCAAGAGATAGGAATGAGTGTAAGAAAATTATGTATAGATAATAAGGAATAAAGGAATTCCTCGTACCTTTTAGCTCAGTGACGGATGTGAAGGAAGTTCTCAGGTGAATAAGCGGTGAGTGTAAACCAGCTTCAGCTGTCGGTCCTAATTGTAAAATATCCTTGCCTGCCTACCTTGTGAGTGATCCAAACAATGTGGAAGGGGGGGAATGTGGCAATCCTATATCCCCATGGAGTCAAGAGGAGTAGTTGAGGTTTGTGTGGATCATGGTGAATGCGTGTATCTTGGCCCGCCCATCCTCCTTATAAGGGGGAATGAGGCCCAAAAAAAATATGTATGTTTGTATTGCTAGAATTTGGAACTTACTCCCTGCATGTGTTACTTCTCTCCCTTGCATTATTTGTTTGCCTTCAGTGGAGTGTACTGTGATGATGTTCGAAAAATTTAGCACCTTCAAGAATCATATTTTCAGATATCTAGACATTAATGATGAGAGAACAGCAACTATAATAAAGCTCAGGAATTAATATTTTCCACAAACCTCCTCAATGAATGTTGATCATATTTTACCCCCTGAACGAACTTGAGCCTAAGACATAATTACTGTGCCAAGGCGCTATCAACTACACCACTGAAATGAGGTCAGGAGAAACTGTAATATGATCAAAAAGGCATTCAGGTAGAACGCATGCTTTCCTAGTATAGCAGTTAAGATGTAAGGTTTGTTTCTCTTTTAGATCTCCTGTGGTATAGTTTATAGTACCTTGACACAGTAATTATGTTTCTTAGGTTAGAGCACTGGTCAGGGGTAAAATATGATTCATGTTTTAAGATATAGTAATATGTTTATTAGATTATTATTAATGCCTATATAGCTGAGATTCAAATTAAATGCAAAAAGACGAAGCAACAGGTGACTTTAAGAGAAACAATAATATGAGCAAAAAGGCATTCAGATTGAATATATTTATTCCTAGCATTGTAGTAAAGTTGTAAAGCTTGTTTCCCTTTTAGACATTTAGTGGTGTAGTTGATACCGCCTTGTCACAGTAATTATATGTGTTAGGTTCGAGTCCAAGTCAGGGGTAAATGGCGATTCTTGTTCTATAAATATCGAAATGTGTTTCTTTGATTTTTACCTCAGCCTATATAGCTGAGATTTGAATTAAATGAGAAAAACAAAGCCAAGAGTGAGGCTAGAGGAAGTTGCAATATGAACAAAAGGCATTCATATAGAATGCTTTCATTCCTAGTATAGCAGCTAAGATGCAAGGTTTGTTTCTCATTAAGAACTTCAGTGGTGTAGTTGATAGCGCCTTTGCACATTAATTATGTGTCTTGGGTTCGAGTCCCTGTCAGGGGTAAATCATTATTCATGTTTTCATATATGTTAATGTCTTTATTTGATTAATATTAATACCTAATTAGGTGGAATTTAAATTAAATGCAAAAAACTAACTGCCCGGTGGGGCGGGCAGTGCCCTTTGGGGCAGACAGTGCCCTGTGGGGCGGGCAGTGCCCTGTTGGGCGGGCACAATATCAAAGAATAGCCTCACCGTATTCCCTGCGTGTCGCAAAAGGCGACTAAAAGTTGACTGGGCGGGGGGACTAGGAATCCTCCCCTTGTATCAACCTCCTGCGAGACGTCAAAGAAGAAGGGGAGTAGAGGGGAGAATAACTTCTCCCCAAACTCTAGCTTTGGGGTGTCTAAATGTGCGTGGTTGTAGTACGATAGAGAGCAAAAGATGAGAGATTGGATATATGTTTGGTAAGAGGAGGATGGATGTATTGGCATTGTGTGAGACGAAGATGAAAGGAAAAGGAGAAGTGGAATTTGGTGATGTGACGGGTAGGGTGTCTGGGGTTGAAAGGGGGAGAGCGAGAGAAGGTGTGGCATTATTGCTGAGTGAATGGATGGTAAATCAGGTAGTGGAATGGAAAGAAGTGTCATCTAGGCTGATGAGGGTGAGGGCTAGGATAGGAAGGGAATGTTGGGCTTTTGTTAGTGCGCATGGGCCAGGATGTGAGAGAAGTGAGGAAGAGCGGGATGGATTCTGGAATGAGTTAACTAGATGTTTGGATGGTCTGAGTAGAAGGAACTATGTAGTTGTGTTGGGTGACTTGAATGCCAGAGTGGGTGATGGAGAGATAGAAGGTGTTGTAGGAAAGTATGGGGTACCAGGTGGGATTGAGAGTGGCGAGAGACTGTTAGATATGTGTGTGGAGCAAGAGTTGGTGATAGGTAATAGTATATTTAAGAAGAAGTTAATAAATAAGTATACATGGATGAGAGTGGCAAATGGAAGAGTGAAAGAAAGAGCATTGATGGATTATGTGTTGGTAGCAAAGAGCATGATTGGTAGAGTGAAAGATGTACATGCATTCAGGGGTGTGGCTGCTGGGATGTCTGATCATTTTTTGGTTGAAGCAAAAG
>JAXCGZ010011577.1:77500-80000 GCA_037179515.1 Halocaridina rubra | reverse complement strand
AAGTTTATAATGAGTTATTTCGAATAATTTTTGCATTCTAATTTTAATCAAGTTCCTTATTTTGTAAGTAAACACGCTATTTACCTCTCCCGTGACCATTCAGGCAGCATAATTACTAAGCGGAAAATATGCCAAAATATATTTTTTATTCAGAAAAAAGTAGCGTAATTAAATGTTACCTAGCTTTTAGAGAAGGAAAAAAACATACTTAATTATAATCAGGAAAGCGTGAGATTAAAATGAAGTATACAGAAATGCACTATCGCAGCCTTCAAATTGCTTAAGTGGAGTATCAAGACTAGAAATGTATTTCAGGGGATAAGGAAGCAACAGAAAAGTTATACTATTAGGGAGGCATTTGTATTTTTTGAAAATCATGCGCATTCATCTTTTCTTTTGGTTAAAATATGATAAAAAGACAAAAAAAAGGTAATTTAAATGTCATGAGACAAAACGTTCAAACAGTGTATACAGAGAGAAACAAACAGAATAAATTTGCGCTTCCAGAAACGCTGTCTGTGGGTATAGATACTTCCTTGGCTTATGGACAAGTAGAAAAAAAACAGCCTTCACTAAATACTGTACATGTTACAGAAGAGGCAAAGTAAACTATGTTATTATGCCTGGCTCACTAAATATTGAACGTGTTGCAGAAGAGGCAAAGCAAACTATGTTCGTATGCGTGGCGGATGAATGCATATTTTCCTCGTCTCTTCTGTTTACCAATCATATCATTTTGTGGAAATTAATAGTGCAGCTGATGCAAAATGTATGTGAATTGCATAGAGTATGCAAAACCTCATGGATATAAAAGATCAGTTTTTTCTTATCTCCCATATTTATGCTGAAAATTTTTTATTGCTTCTTCTTATCAAGCTTAAAGTCTATGTCTTTTTAATTCTTTGGTGTATGATTTTCATAGGATAGCTATCACCTTTATTCAGGTGTCTTCTCAGGATCAGTTATTCTAAAACCTCGTGTACTCATATTACCAATCATATGAAAGGGGTTATACAATGGAAGACAGAGGGTTTATTTACCATTATCTCTTTTCCCAAACATTTCTCACTATAATTCATATTTCAAGCTATCACCAGATAAATGAATTTCGACCATGAGAATGCTATTTAATCAGTGACCTTATATATTGAATGATGTTCTCACACAACGGTCTTGAATTAGTTGAGGTTAGTGCGCGATGCTACATTAAATTATAGAATGTTACACATTTTATGGTTTTTAATAACCATCATAAGTTAACTTACAGCAAAATATGCAAGAATTCAGTGCAAATCTGAGCAGCTCAGCCATGTGTGAGTCGTACTTTACAACTCCCAAACGAATCACATGTTAGTTTTAAATTATTCTCCATGTGCTTCCCCTAACATCATCTTTACTCTAGAAAAAGTAAGCCTAATCAAGGATTGTAGTTAGTACACTAGACGCAGATGCTCAAGTGCTGAATCACAGTACACTTTGTCATTTGGATGTCTTCGGGACATACTTAGATAAACAACACACTGACGTTGTCATTCCTCTTCGGCTCTCTTATTTCTGATCACCACTATGGCTTCTGAAAGGTTAAAATACGCTAGGTGATCTCCTGTCTTATTTCACCCATGTATGGTCATCTTCTCCTAAGAAGTATGAGGAATGCTCTATCTTCGTCCTTGATATTACTAAGCCTTTTGGTAGAGTGAGGCACAAGGCTCTATTAGCCAAACTTCTTGCTAATGTCTTTACCCCTTCTCTCTGTTCTCTGATTTCTAGTTTTCATGCTAACGGATTTATATATATAGTAACTAACAGCTCAATATCTTACTCATTCCAAGTTACCAGTGAAACTCTAAATTGTTCTGTTCTTGCACCAGCTCTGTTCCATCTCTTCATCAGAGATCTTCAGTCCCCATCTTCCTCTCTTCTCCACCCCTTAGACATCTATCCTACACTTCATTTTTCCTTTGCCTTCTTCTCACGACTTTCATCTATTATTTGAATCAGCTTCGTAGCATTCTTCCTCAGCATTCAACTCCAGTTTACAGAGAGTGTCTGAGTTGTTCACTCAAAATTTAGTTGAATCTAATGCCGCCAATACACAGTGTAATGATATTTATTTAAACTATTCTCCTCCTGATAGCCCGATCGTCTTCGAAAACTATGATATTTATTGTCTTAAATCTCTTACCATATCATAAATTTAGATACTCTTGATCTGGACTTGGAGTAGTAACATAACTCATAAGTTTTAAATCTCATCAAAGACAGGAGTTCTGTTTCGCTTCAGTCATGGCTTTTCCCATTTTCAATTAATAAAAACCAATAAAAGTGTTATCCTTCCTTGCTTAGAATACTGCTTCCACTAATGGGGTAATTCTTCACATATTTATATCCTTGACGGAGTTAAATCTAAGGACATCCAACTAGTTAATGACCTTCTTTTACCTCTAAACTGAATATTCATTTTCTTCGCTGAAAAAAATAATAATTTATTTCTCTTTTC
>JAXCGZ010011577.1:52500-72500 GCA_037179515.1 Halocaridina rubra | reverse complement strand
CTAATAGTCACTAAAAAAAAAGAAAGTAGGCTTTGATAAAATAAATTACTCTGACTTTAAACCCAAATTTTCTTTCCTGAAATACACAGAAAAATAGTCAGAAAGATTGACGCAGATAATCCATGAGTTTTACCTTCAGACCATCGTAGCTGCTTTATTGCTTTCCAGTTACATATTTCCAAAGCGTGGAAGCTTAATATATTCATTTTCGTTTTGTGGACACTTTTGCTATAGTTAATTTGGGTATGTGAGTCACTGAGTCAGAAAGATGTAAGCAACCTGAAATATATGCTTAGCCGCTTTTTTTGTTTTTGCTGTAAATAACGTGCAAGCTGTCTATCATTCACATAGACAAACTAAATAAATGGTTCAGAGCTATAGTTACTTTCGGCAAGTGAGTCACAGCGTCAGAAAGATGTAAGCTACTTGAAATATATGCATGGCCCTTTTTTTTTTTTGCTGTAAATAACGTGCAAGCTGTCTTCTTTTTCAAAATCTATCAGTCACATTGGCAAACTAAATAAATATATATGTATGCATATATATATATATATATATATATATATATATATATATATATATATATATATATATATATATACATATACATATACATATACATATACATATATATATATACATATATATATATATATATATATATATATATATATATATATATATATATATATATATATATATATATATATATATATATATATATATATATATATATATATATATATATATATATATATATATATATATATATATATATATATATATATATATATATATATATATGTATATGTATATGTATATGTATATGTATATGTATATATATATATATATATATATATATATATATATATATATATATATATATATATATATATATATATATATATATATATATATATATATATATATATATATATATATATATATATATATATATATATATATATATATATATATATATATATATATATATATATATATATATATATATATATATATATATATATATATATATATATATATATATATATATATATATATATATATATATATATATATATATATATATACATATACCTCGGCTGTTTCCCCCTTTAATTGGGGGGTAGCCGACATCAATAAAGGAAAACAAATAGGGGGATTACTTTGCTCTATTGGCAATGACGAGGGAGCTAGCGACCATTCAGATGGCACTGCTGGAGTGCCACAGCCCATCCTCCCGGCTCTTCCACAACCTGTGTCGCTTCACAACTGCCAGCTCCTCCTACTGCCCCTACCACAGGGCTATCTCTGTAAGATGCAGCCCCGTGGTAACAGCAGATGCCCATAAGAGCCGCATCACAATCGCTCGCCACTCATTCCTATTCCTAGCACGCTCGCTTGCTTCCCTCACATCCATCCTCCTATCATTCAGGGCTCTCCTTACTCCATCCACCCATCCAAACCTAGGCCTCCCTCTAGCATTTCTCCCATCAACTCTCGCATTCATCACCTTTTTCAGCAGCCTTTCATCATCAATCCTTTCCACATGGCCAAACCATGTCAGAACATTCATATCTACTCTGGCTGCAATTTCTCTCCTCACACCCGTTCTTGCTTTCACCACTGCATTCCTAACCGTATCCAATCGAGATACACCAATCATACTCCTCTGGCATTTCATCTGAAACACATTTAGTTTCTGTCTCTCACTTACTTTCATACCCCATAACTCTGATCCATACATCACAGTTGGCACAACCACTTTCTCATACAAAACTCTCTTAACATTCATTTCCAACCCTCTATTCTTCATCACTCCTTTCAATGCACCCAACACTTTACATCCTTCATTCACTCTGTGACACACATCTGATTTCACTCCACCATTTGCAGCTATAACCGAGCCTAAATACTTAAACTGATTAACCTCCTCAAGTGTCTCTCCATTCAACATAACATTCAATCCAGCGCCATCCTCATTTCTTGTACACCTCATAACCTTACTCTTTCCCACATTCACTCGCAGCTTCCTTCTCTCACACACCATTCCAAATTCTGACACTAACTGACACAGCTTTTCCTCTGAATCTGCCACCACCACAGTATCATCTGCAAACAGCAACTGATTCAGCTCCCACTCATTATCATCCCCATCTACCATTCTCAAACCTCGACCACGCACTCGCTCATTCACCTCTCTTACAACTCCATTAATATACAAATTGAACAGCCATGGTGACATCACATATCCCTGTCTCAGTCCCATACTCACTGGAAACCACTTACTCACTTCATTCCCTACCCTAACACAAGCTCTACTACCCTCATACAAACTCTTCACTGCATGCAACAGTTTACCATTGATTCCATATAATCTCAAAACATTCCACATAGCCTCTCTAGCAACTCTATCATATGCTTTCTCCAGATCCAAAAATGCAAAATACACATCCTTACCCTTTGCTAAATATTTCTCACATAACTGCCTAACTATAAAAATCTGATCTATACAACCTCTACCTCTCCTAAAACAACTCTGCACTTCCGCGATCACATATTCTGTCTTATCCCTAATCCTATTAACCAGTATCCTACCATACACTTTTCCTACCACACTCAACAAACTTATGCCCCTAAAATTACTGCATTCATACATATCTCCCTTACCTTTGTATATGGGTACTATACAGGCAATCACCCAATCCACTGGCACCAATGACAACATAAAGCATATATTAAACACTCTCACTAACCATTCCAATGCAGTCACACTCCCTCCTTTCAACATCTCCGCTCTCACACCATCCATTCCAGGTGCTTTACCTGCTTTCGCTTCATACAATGCCCTTTTCACCTCCTCTCTTGTAATCTCTCTCTCATTTTCATCTCCCATTACTGGCCCTTGAACCCCTCCCACTGCCACTATAGCTGCCTCTCTATCTTCCTCAACATTCAGCAAGCACTCAAAATATTCTGCCCATCTTTTCCTTGCATCGTTCCCTCTTTCCATCTGTCCATTCACATCTTTCACTGTCTCTTCCATCCTCAATCCACCCTTCCTTGCTCTCTTCACTTCTTTGCAAAACTTCTTTTTATTTTCCTCATATGACCTACTAAAATCCTGTCCCCACCTAACATTTGCCAACCTCTTCTCTTCCTCTACCTTCCGCTTGGTTTCCACATTTTTCTCCCTATATCTTTCATACTTCTCCCTACTTTTACACTGCAGCCATTCCTCAAAAGCCCTCTTTTTCTCTTCCACCTTCATTTCCACCCCTTCATTCCACCACTCGCTTCCCCTCCTCATGCCACCTCCAACAAACCTCTTTCCACACACATCACTTGCATGTACCACAAAACATTCTTTCATCAACCCCCATTCCTCCCCTAACTCCCCAACTTCTCTTTCTTTCGCCCTGTCATATGCCACTCTCAACCTGTCCTGATATTCCTGTCTCTTCTCTGGCTTTTTCAACTCTTCCACCTTCACTATTTCCCTTCTACATCCCCCCCACACTATTTCCCTACTCTTTTGCTACTATCACTTTTTGCTTGAACCAAAAAATTATCTGACATCTCAGCAGCCACACCCCTGAATGCATGTACATCTTTCACTCTACCAATCATGCTCTTTGCTACCAACACATAATCCATCAATGCTCTTTCTTTCACTCTTCCATTTGCCACTCTCATCCATTCGTACTTATTTATCAACTTCTTCTTAAATAAACTATTACCTATCACCAACTCTTGCTCCACACACATATCTAACAGTCTCTCGCCACTCTCATTCCCACCTGGTACCCCATACATTCCTACAACACCTTCTATCTCTCCATCACCCACTCTGGCATTCAAGTCACCCAACACAACTACATAGTTCCTTCTACTCAGACCATCCACACATCTAGTTAACTCATTCCAGAATTCATCCCGCTCTTCCTCACTTCCCTCACATCCTGGCCCATACGCACTAACAAAAGCCCATCATTCCCTTCCTATCCTAGCCCTCACCCACATCAGCCTAGATGACACTTCTTTCCATTCCACTACCTGACGTACCATCCATTCACTCAGCAATAATGCCACACCTTCTCTCGCTCTCCCCCTTTCAACCCCAGACACCCTACCCGTCACATCACCAAATGCCACTTCTCCTTTTTCTTTCATCTTCGTCTCACACAATGCCAATACATCCATCCTCCTCTTACCAAACATATATCCAATCTCACATCTTTTGCTCTCTATCGTACTACAACCACGCACATTTAGACACCCCAAAACTAGAGTTTGGGGAGAAGTTATTCTCCCCTCTACTCCCCTTCTTCTTTGACGTCTCGCAGGAGGTTGATACAAGAGGGGGATTCCTAGTCCCCCACCCCGTCCACTTTTAGTCGCCTTTTATGACACGCAGGGAATACGGTGAGGCTATTCTTTGATATTGCACCCGCCCCACAGGGGCTTCACTCATATCTAGATCTTTCTTCTCTCACTCCCTCTTTGCCATCTTCTTAATTATGATAATCTCTCTTACTGCTAACTTACAGAGGGGATCTGCTCAAATATTTAATAATTTATTATCTATTAAGGCCATTTACTTTCATCTAAGCGGCACTATTTGCGTTTCAGATAAAGAAATATTCTTCCTGGTATGATAGTCATTTCCAGAAGAAAATTCTTTAATGAAAAATATTTTTCTTCTGAAGTTTTTTCTTTGTTTCTCTATTTTAAGAATTAGTGTATGACAAGCATTTAATACTAATTATATTGCTATGCTCTTTAAGTCAGCTTATTTGATTAGGTGTGTTGCATGAAAATTGAGCACGAATGATGTAATTCATATTTATCAAAAGTGTGTGTGTGCCTGTATATATGTTCATTTACTTGTGTGTGTGTGCATCGTTTAAATATGAAATACATAGCGTGAAAAACTACATTATAAACTTAGCCTCCACCCCTCTCTGCTCACAAGCAGAGAAGCTTTACCAATATTGTATTCACTTCCCTTGGCTTAAAAGTGCAACTCGTTTCTACCTTTCATAGTATATATTACTTGCATCAAAGAATAATCCATGGTTTTACTCACTTAGAACTTCAAAGGATATAATATTATATTTGTTACAGGGGATTTCTAGGGAAGAAGGATAGCTCCTTAAGCTCTGTCCCCTAAACTCTCTTGTAATAATGAAACTGCTTATCTTGGGTATTTGGTCTAGTTCCCTTATCATCGCATCTGAGTTGAACTAACTTTGTCTTCAATTTTTCCCTCTTTTTTTGTGTCGCTAAAGTTGTTTTATTATTGTATTTGATTTTAGAGGATAGGCAATATATACCCTGTACAGTAAAGTATATAATGTATATTTTGGTATGTGCAGAGAGATATAGTCTACCAAAGAAAGAAAAAAGAAAAAGTAATTGAATGTCAATATTGAGTTTACATTTTGCCTTTGTTCTTTCGATTGGAGTCAGTGAAGCGTAATCTCTATTTGTCTTTTAGGCAAAGAACTTCGAAACCAGTAAATGCTTTGCTTATTCTCCTTGTGAAAGTTCTAGTTGCACTTCAGTCAGCCATGCTATGTCACTGATTCTTTGTATATTCACTATTTACCCTGACTTAGATACAGCTATAAAACTTAATATCACTTACAACTCTTCCAAATCCTCGATAAGAAGCGAGATGTGTTAGAACTCTTTAGCTCTTAACGCCAATAGATTACTGCAGGACTGAGTGAAAAACTAAAAAGTGCATCTGCATCTTTATTACCTCCTTTGCTTCTGGTTCTTATTATGTATCAATTGCTTCTGCTTCTTCTTATGCTTCTATGGCTTCTGCTTCTTCTTCTGCCTCCAAAACTTCTATTTTGTTCTTCTGCAATTTTTCTTACTTATCGCTGGGTCTAGCGAGATGAATGTATTCCTTTAGAATGTACATTTAACTCAAAAATTCAGAGGTACAGGAAATCTTAATAAGAGTAAATTACTAATACCTGGAACACTAACTAACTAAGCAGGAATCCATGCAAATGCACTATTCTATTACCAGTATAATTCAATAAACTAGAAAATATGTATTCACCAATAGGTAACAACTTTTTTTGCAGTTTCTAAACATTAATAATGAGACAGTGCATTTTGCTAACAAAATAAATAAATAAATAAATATACAAAGTACTTTTGTGAAGATGCAAATTCCGTGTTTGATTAAAGTCTAAACAGGCATATGCCCTCTAACACAGGGGTTTTCAACCTGGGGTACTCATACCCCAGGGGTACACAATGGAATTATTTATGCTTGGTATATTACTGGTTATGGCTGGGCTGTTATGTAGTTAATTCACTTAAGTACTTACATATTTACACTAGGGAAAGTTTTCTTTTTGTTTTTTCTACTTATCACAAAGGGAAGCTGGTGCATGACTGACGTACAGAATACCCGAAAGGTACGTGGAGAGAAAAAGGTTGAAAAGCCCTGCTCTAAGATTATGGAAATGCATGATTAAATCATCTATTTCTTAACCATTTATATCCCACTGTTGTAAAATTAAGTCATCTAAATTCTCAACTGGTCAGCTTTTAAAAGTAAAACAGTCTTCCGTAAAAAAAATAAATCTACTAAGCATGAAAAAAAAAAAATTAAAGCATTGCAATTCACTTTCACAGGCACCAAGTGGATATCATATGGTAAGAAGCAATTTTATAATGCCGCCTCGAAGGGAATCATTGCAAAGCAAGCATTGGCATATGTGAGGTGCGTTAGACTAAAAGGGATGGAAATCCGTAAAAAAAAAATGTAGTCAATGTTCTCCTGTGCGTTGTCCAGAATTTAATAAGAAAATATGATTCTCAAATTTATTCTATCCCTTATGGGAATTGGACCACATTTCTTCCTCTATGTTCTCCTGCGTATCACAGTAGAGGACTAAGCGATGAGGAACGTGGGGACAAGGAGATCCCCCACTCTTTTTCTTATATCCTCCTGCGAGAGTCAGGGTCGGCAAACGCATTTACAGACGGGGAAGGCGTTGCGGCCTCTGTATATAGTTAGATTAACCTCGAGTTGTATTAGTGCACACAATCAAGGTTCTTGTCCGAACGTTATATCTTCGTTGCAAGAAGAATTTATGACAGTTAATTATTATTTTTCTTATCATCATCTTTATTATTATTATTATTATTATTACTATTATTATTATTATTATTATTATTATTATTATTATTATTATTATTATTATTATTATTATTATTATTATTATTATTATTATTATTATTATTATTACTATTATTATTATTATTATTATTATTATTGTAATTATTATTATTATTATTATTATTATTATTATTATTATTATTATTATTATTATTATTATTATTATTATTATTATAGTAGTAGTTGTAGTCGTAATGGTAGTAGTAATGGTAGTCATAGCAGAGTTAATGTTACTGTTGTTAATATTATCAGTATCATCATATTCATATTTCTAATACACAATATGCTTTTATTCAATTACAGACAAAATTCCTACTCCAAGGATAGCGCAGGATTAAGTGCCTGGTTTGAATTAAGTAAGTCATTTATTCAACTCTCAAACGAAGTTCTTTAATCATTTCTCCGCGAGAAGTACTCGACAATACGACACTAAGCAGATACACATTTGAGTATGTTTAGCATTTTTTTTTTTTGCGATTGTGACACCTGGACGGGCAAAAAAATTTAGAAAAATTGCCCTCATTGGGCCTAGGCATGAAAAAAAAACCCTAAAAGTAAAGAGAAACATAGATGGGGAGGAATGTGTCTGGTCATATGTGAATATGTAAATATTGAAGCCTTGAAATATGGTCATCAATAGAGACGCCTGCAACAGCAATTGAATTTCTATGTAGAAAATATGATTCTCAAATTTCTTCTATCTCTCATGGGAATTGGACCACATTTCTTCCTCTATGTTCTCCTGTGTATCACAGTAGTGGACTAAACGAGGAGGAACGTGGGGACAAGGAGATCCCCCACTCTTTTTCTTATATCCTCCTGCAAGAGTCAATGTCGGCAAACGCATTTACAGACGGGGAAGGCGTTGCGGCCTTTGTGTATAGTTAGAGATTAACCTCGAGTTGTATTAGTGCAAACACTCAAGGTTCTTGTCTGAACGTTATATCTTCGTTGCAAGAATAATTAATGACTGTTAAATCAGAATCAAAGCCTACATTATTATTTTAATTATTATTATTATTATTATTATTATTATTATTATTATTATTATCATTAATATTATTATTTTTATTATTATTATTATTATTATTATTATTATTATTATTATTATTATTATTATTATTATTATTATTATTATTATTATTATTATTATTATTATTATTATTATTATTATTATTATCATCATTATTATTATTATTTTTATTATTATTATTATTGTTATTATTATTATTATTATTATTATTATTATTATTATTATTATTATTATTATTATTATTATTATTATTATTATCATTTATTATTATTATTATTATTATTATTATTATTATTATTATTATTATTATTATTATTATTATTATTATTATTATTATAATAATTTTTATTATTATTATTATTGTTATTATAGTAGTAGTTGTAGTCGTAAAGGTAGTAGTAATAGTATTCGTAGCATAGTTGATGTTATTGTTGTTAATATTTTTAGTATTATCATATATATATTTCTAGTACATAATATGTTTATATTCCATTACAGACAAAATTCCTACTCCAAGGATAGCTCAGGATTAGGTGGCTTGTTCGAATCAAGTAAGTCATTTATTCGATTCTCAGAAGAAGTTCATTAATCATTTCTCCGAGAGAAGCGCTCGACAATATGACACTGAGTGGTTGCACATTTGAATATGTTTAGCATATTTTCTTTTAATGATTGTGAAACCGGGACGGACAAACAAATCTAAATAAATCGCCCTCATTGGGCCTAGACATGAACAAAAAATAATTAAAAGTAAAGAGAAACAACGATGGGGAGGAATGTGTCTGGTCAGATGTGAAGGGATAATAAGAGATGTGTAATGAATATCCTAGAGGATTCTGTGTTGTTATAGGCATAGAAAAAAGAACAGTTATGGTAGTGTAATAAACGGTAAGTTGCAATGCAGAGTCTCTGGATTTATCTTTTTATTGAGTGTTGAAGAGGGAATGAGCTACTCCCAAGTCCGCAGGCTTAAGGAGTGCACAATTAGATGCGCTAGGTCTATAGTAGAAAAGTAAAATTTATACGAGTAAATTGTTAGATGCGCTAGGTCTATAGTAGAAAAGTAAAATTTATACGAGTAAATTGTTCAGTGTTTTGCAGTCATCACTTTAAAACATATCAGCTTTATTATAAACGCATTATTTATTATTCGATTTTATAATAAGATCTTTTAAGAGTGCTATTAGTTATACCAATTTTTTTCAACAACATTAATATTTCAAAACTTTCACTAATGTTCGCTTTCTTTAATTTAAAAAAAAAATTGTTTTCATATTTCTTCAAAATTTCCTATTTTTTATACCTATTCGTAATGTGTCTATGCATGTGTGTGTATTAAGCTTTCAAAACCAGCCATCTTCATGCCAATATTGGAAGGAGAAAATTCAACAATCAGTTTCATCCTTTGTAGAAAGTGGGCCAAAGAATTCCAGTTTCAAGTGAAGTATCAGTCATTAGGGAGTAATGGAGAATTTTTTATCTTTTTGCATATTTTCAATAAAGGAAAATAAATAGTGTGAAAGAGAGAGAGAGAGAGAGAGAGAGAGAGAGAGAGAGAGAGAGAGAGAGAGAGAGAGAGAGAGAGAGAGAGAGAGATAGATAGACAGATTGATAGACAGATAGATAAATAGATAGATAGATAGATAGGAAAATGGATAGATAGATAGATAGATAGATATATAGATAGATAGATGGATAGATAGATAAATAGAGAGAGAGAGAGAGAGAGAGAGAGAGAGAGAGAGAGAGAGAGAGAGAGAGAGAGAGAGAGAGAGAGAGAGAGAGAGAGAGAGAGAGAGAGAGAGAGAGAGAGAGAGAGAGAGAGATTTGCACGTGATATAAGATGAGACCATAAAAGAGAAGAAATCAACAATGAAGACAAAAATAAGGGAGAATAAAAGAGGTGATGGAAAGTTTTCTCCACTGGCCATATTTTGGTTTTGAATAAGTTTTTAAGGCCGGAGCCCTTCCTGCCACCAACATTCTCCATTTACCAGGGCTTGGGACCGGCATTAGGTTGAGGCTGGCTTGCCCCCTAAGTGGGAAAAGATTGTAGACGAACAAGAAGAAAGGAGGTGAAGGAAAGTAGAGATTTTAAAGAGAAAAGGTAAAAATGGTAAACCAGTAAAATGAAAAGAGTACATCCACTTTATGATGTGTGAAAAAAATTTATATATATATATATATATATATATATATATATATATATATATATATATATATATATATATATATATATATATATATATATATATATATATATATATATATATATATATATATATATATATATATATATATATATATATATATATATATATATATATATATATATATATATATATATATATATATATATATATATATATATATATATATATATATATATATATATATATGTATATATATATATATATATATATATATATATATATATATATATATATATATATATATATATATATATATAGATATATATATATATATATATATATATATATATATATATATATATATATATATATATATATATATATATATATATATATATATATATATATATATATATATATATATATATATATATATATATATATATATATATATATATATGTATATATATATATATATATATATATATATATATATATATATATATATATATATATATATATATATATATATATATATATATATATATATATATATATATATATATATATATATATATATATATATATATATATATATATATATATATATATATATATATATATATATATATATATATATATATATATATATATATATATATATATATATATATATATATATATATATATATATATATATATATATATATATATATATATATATATATATATATATATATATATATATATATATATATATATATATATATATATATATATATATATATATATATATATATATATATATATATATATATATATATATATATATATATATATATATATATATATATATATATATATATATATATATATATATATATATATATATATATATATATATATATATATATATATATATATATATATATATATATATATATATATATATATATATATATATATATATATATATATATATATATATATATATATATATATATATATATATATATATATATATATATATTCATATATTTATATATTTAATTCAAATCCCAATGTAATTAGAAATCAACAATAATCAAGTAAGTACATTACCTTATGTGAAATCATGAATCATATTTTACCACGACTGGGATTCGTACCTAGGACACATAGTATTGTATTAAACTATAAGGTTGGTTTCTCATTTAAACCTGTGATGTAGTTTGCAGTTCCTTGGCACAGTATTATGTGTTGTATGTTTGAGTCTAGGTCGGATTAAAATTTAATTCATGTTTTTACATATGGTAATGTGTTTATTTGAGTACTGTTGATGCCCAATTAGATTGGGATTTGAAGTAAATGAGGAAACGATATTACGAGAAAGGTAGGGAGAATATGTAATATGAACAAAAAGGCATACAGATAGAATGCTTACATTCCTTGTATACCAGTTAAGATGTAAGATTGGTTTCTCTTTTAGATCTGTGGTGAAGTTGGTAGTTCCTTGGCAATGTAATTATGTGTCCTAGATTCGAGTCCCAGTCGGGGTATATTTTGTTTCATGTTATCACATATGGTAATATGCATATTTGATTACTGTTGATGCCCAATTATATATTGGAATTTGAATTAAATGTGAAAACAAAGCCACGGGTGAGGTAGGTGGGCAAAGGTTATTCTACAATGAAACCCGACAGACTTAGCTGTTTAACTCCCAATTCTTCATTACGGTTCTAGAACAATTTGCCGTAAGGCTATTCGCCTCACGAAAATTGGGCGCAGGACAATTCGCCGTTAGATAAATCACCATACAGATATTCTGCCACAAGGTCATTTTGCCGTAAAGCATAGAGGATGACTTATAAAAACAGTAGGGAAAAAATAAACAAGAGTAGGAAAAAAGTTGAGAACACAAAGTAATTAATGGGCATACACTCTATTTTAAAAACAACATTTTGAGAGCTAAAAAACATGTAAGTTCATTGCAACTGCACGCAAATGATGTTTTTGATTTCTATCGTACCCACTGACAATGCTCAGTATGCACTTATAAATATCTTTGTATTTTTTTGTTTGAAGTATGTCTTCTTGTGTATTCGATTATATTCCCTTTAGAAAGAGATTTTTCATTTCATAAGAGATTGGTCAGCTTCCATATATTTGTATGAGTATTTGTAACAGATGATTGTAGTGCATTATGAGGAGTGTCCTTCTTCTTCTAATTCCCCACATGCATCACCAATTAAAGAACTTGAAGCTAATTTGGATTTAATTGAATTTTCTGTCATATTTGCTATTGCTTCTTGCATTATAGGTTGGCTAGGATGTGATGGATGTGTTTTGCTCACTAACAATTTCACAAATGGAAATCATTTTGCTATTCAATATTGTATGCACTTTGCTTTACATTTTGAATCAACACATTTTATTTCTTGTCTGTAACTAAAGTTGGACTTGTCATGGAGCTTATCACCACCTCTGTTGCTTTTAATAGTGTAAGGCATTGAAAGGGGTTAAAGTTTAATTCTTATAGTTACACAAATTACTCAAAATAGAATGTAAACATTTGACATTCTATTTGGATTACTTTCAAGGTAATCTCTAAAAATAAGCCTTTTACCTTTAGATTTCTATATTAGCCAATGACGTGAAAATGGTCGCTTTAAATACTAGTCTTTTATAGTTAAATGACTTTATATCACACATAGCAAGGCAATTTAAAAATCCAGACCAAATAATGGACAATATAACCAAATTCTTTTTCTTATATTTTTTTCTGTCATCCTCTATGCCAGTGGTTCCCAATCTGTGGTCCGCGGACCACTGGAGGTCCGTGAACTGAATTGAAATTTTCATATATATATATATATATATATATATATATATATATATATATATATATATATATATATATATATATATATATATATATATATATATATATATATATATATATATATATATATATATATATATATATATATATATATATATATATATATATATATATATATATATATATATATATAACCCAGCCACTGAGGGGGGCAAGCCAGCCTCAACTTGGTGCCGGTCCCAAGCCCGGGTAAATGGGGAGGGTTGGCGGCAGGAAGGGCATCCGGCCATAAAAATTTTGCCAAAACCAAAATATGG
This sequence comes from Halocaridina rubra, assembly GCA_037179515.1. Classification (NCBI taxonomy): domain Eukaryota; kingdom Metazoa; phylum Arthropoda; class Malacostraca; order Decapoda; family Atyidae; genus Halocaridina; species Halocaridina rubra. The sequence goes on along the minus strand of JAXCGZ010011577.1, from coordinate 58,963 downwards.
CCAGTACAGATAACTGGCCAGAAACATCGACCCCACATAAAAGTGGGAAAAAGATGTAGACGAAGAAAGATCTGTACTGGCCAGAAACATCGACCCCACATAAAAGTGGGAAAAAGATGTAGACGAAGAAGAAGAAGAAGAAGAATATATATATATATATATATATATATATATATATATATATATATATATATATATATATATATATATATATATATATATATATATATATATATATATATATATATATATATATATATATATATATATATATATATATATATATATATATATATATATATATATATATATATATATATATATATATATATATATATATATATATATATATATATATATATATATATATATATATATATATATATATATATATATATATATATATATATATATGTAAGTGAATAAGCATATTAAAAGAAAAAAATAATAACTCAGTTATACAAAGGCAACGTAACGTACAAATGTGCTCATAATTATGGCAATATTGAAAATAAACGTTTCCTGATTATATAATTTATTTCTTTTTCTTTTCTTTCTCTCTTTAGTTTTTTATGCATTTAACACTGTACATGAAAGTGACATGTCGGATGTCAGGCAATCACAGTACAGTAGGACCAAAGCATTTATACGTGTGAGATTACCAACCTGTCATGTGTTGAACACGTACAGTCGGACCGTGGTGTGCGAGGTCAGTCTGAGCTGAAGTTCTGAACACTGATTGCTGCATCTTCGTTCTTCCTTCACCGTCTTCACGTTTTGAACCAACAGTTGCATCCAAACGTTAATGCAACTTGAGCAGTCCGTAGTCAGTGCGTCTGTGTTTGATTCCCAAACCTTAATATTTAGTTGTATTAAGTACATCAGTGGCTATTTATTGTAAATATCTGATCGTATGATGGATCGGTGGTTAAAAACCGGAAGTATGTTAAAACGAGACAATAGTGACATAGAAGGTGAATGTGCGACAAGCTCAAGTGAAAAGACACTGACTCATCAGTCGAAACGCAAAAACCGTAAATACTGTGATGAATACATATCCTTTGGATTTATATGTAGAGGTAGTGAAGGTGAACAGAAACCACAATGTGTTCTCTGTTATGAAATATTGTCCAATGAAAGTATGAAGCCATCCAAACTTCGCCGGCATTTTGAAACTAAGCATAAGGAGCATACTAACAAACCTGCTGAATATTTTCAAAGAAGACGGGAAGAACTGCTTTCAAGACAAAATATTATAGAAAAAATAGCAACCGGGGGTGAGAATAAGAATGCTGTGTGTGCTTCGTATGATGTTTCTCTTTTAATAGCAAAGAGTGGAAAACCACACACAATAGCAGAGGAACTAATTCTGACTGCAGCCAAAGCAATGGACTCTAGGATGCATGGAGACAAAGTATCAAAGAGTTTTGATCTCATTTCATTGTCAAACACCACTGTCAAGCGGCGAATAGAAGACATATCTGACAGTGTTAAAAATTAACTATTGAAGAGAGTGATTAAAAGTCCGTATTATTCTTTACAATTAGATGAAAGTACAGATGTTGCTAACCTAACAGTGCTGATTTACTTGCATTCATACGATATTAATTTGATGGTACAATTAAGGAAGATTTTCTCTTTTGCCAGTCATTGCCAACACATGCAACTGGTGAGTCAATTTTTAATAGTTTAAATGATTTTATAATAGCTAATGAAATTGGATGATCAAAGTGTGTAGGAGTCAGTACTGATGGGGCTCCCGCAATGTCGGGAAAGTACAAAGGACTCAAGGCAAAAATCCAAGCTATAATACCAAATGTCAAATGGACTCATTGCTGCATACATAGAGAATCGTTGGCAGCAAAGAAAATGCCAGAAAAATTGAAGACGACTCTAGATGAAGTAGTGAAAGTAGTTAACTTCATAAAAGCTCAGCCCTTGAATTCTCGTATTTTTAGTGTTCTTTGTGAGGAGATGGGTAGCGCACATGAACAACTGCTCTTGCATTCTCAAGTGCGGTGGCAGTCCCGCTGTAAAGTACTTACCCGCATATTTGAGTTGCGTGATGAAATAAGACTATTTCTTCATGATAAATCATTTCATGGGAGAGAATGGTTTAATAACTTTTCGTGGCTAGCTATTGTGGAATACATGTCTAACATCTTTACTTATTTGAATTACCTAAATTTGAGCCTACGAGGGAGATCCGTAACTATTTTTAAAGTTGAAGATAAAGTGGAAGCCATGATCAAGAAATTAGAATTGTGGTGTGAACGTCTGCATAGTGGTGTGTTTGAATCATTTCCAACACTTTATGACTTTCTTGGAACTTCTGAAGAAAACATTTCAGAAGAAATAAGAAGCCTTTTTATTCAACATCTGCAAGGTTTAAATTCAGGTTTTGGGATTATTTTCCTCCTCATGATGGTAATAACAAGTGGATTAGGAATCCTTTTCATGTAAATGTAAAAGTTGTAAAAGAATTAACAACAAAAGAAGAAAATAGTCTCGTTGAACTTTCATGTGACACTTCACTAATATCACATTTCAGCCGTTACAATTTATGAGACTTTTGGTTACTATTGAAAAATGAGTACCCAAAACTGGCAAACAAGGCCCTGAAATATCTAATGCCATTCCTTACTACGTATTTACGCTAGCAGGCTTTCTAACAGCTCATTTACATAAAAGCAAAATACAGAAATAGGAAGAATGTGGAACCTGATATTCGCTTAAAACTGTCTGCCATTGAACCTGAAATTGAAAACATAGTAGCAGCAAAACAGCATCACCCATCTCATTAATGAGATTAAGATAAAGAATTTTATTTTCTGCTCTGTTCTGTTCTGTATTTCTTTCTTTATATGTTTTATATATTCTTTAACTTTTTCATTTACATATGTCTTTCTGCAGAAATTATTCTAGTTTTCTTATAAGGAGAGTATGTTGCTATTTTATTAAAGCAGCATGTTAAGTTGACACACGTTTCAATATCCTTTGGTCCGGGGAAAAAATCATTTAAATAAAAGGGGTCCTTGGTAGTGAAAAGTTTGGGAACCACTGTATATATATATATATATATATATATATATATATATATATATATATATATATATATATATATATATATATATATATATATATATGAAAAGTACTTGTAATAAGGGAGACATCAAATATGAATTAATTAGCAACCCCTCATATCTAATCAGACTTGCTTTTAGTTTTATCAAAGAAAGATGAACTACAGAAATATTTTTCATTATCATATTTTCCTTAGTTATTTTATTTGCATTGGTTTGTTTATTTACTCTCCGCTATAAGTTGTTTATAGCATTGAAATAAATTAAAAACAATAAAAAGTTCTTTCACTTCCAAAAAACACGGAGTTCTTCAGAACAACACATTTGGAACAAGGGTGATTTAATCGGTTTTATGTCATGATCTCACTTTTCTACTAAGGGTTAGGACTGTGCTTTTTTTATTTTTTTTTTGCGGAGGACTTTGGCTTTGGCAGGTGTGATCGTTACTCTGACTGTATGCCCTGGCTAACCTCAGACCGAGATGAACCGAGAACCCTCGACCTGACGCCTCGAAGTCACGGTATACTCCTTAATGCAAATTCGATCCCCTTTTGTATTATGGATAGTCTATGAATATGTAATTTAGTATAACGAAACGTTAAAGATTCTTTTCTATTTATTGTAAAGCAAAAACTTCAAATAAACCTTTGCTTAAAGGTCCTCTGTTACCATTTCCTCATATAAAAGATTCTATTTATTTTGTTTCTTTATATTCTCCTCTTTCTTATTTAAAATCTTCTCCCTCTAATTCCCGTGGAATTCTCAAGATATTGTGTCTTACAAGTAAATTACGTTACTGATATACTTTTTTATTTTGAGATAGTACATCACCTATCCTATTGAATTATAATAATGCCCCTTAGTGTAGATTATACTAAAAACTAATCCTTCACTTGAATTTTTTTTATTGAACTACAAAACCAAAATTTAACATTTTCGTGAATTCACGTGTAAAAGACTAAATCTGAGAATTAATTAGGTCACAGGTTTATAGGTCTGCGACTTTGAGTGAATTTGAGGTATCCTCATGAAATCATATTTGACGTTGTTTATTTTCAAATAATTACAGAAAGTCATATATGATAAAGAACAATATTCCAGTTTAATAACGTTTTACCTAAAGATCACTGTAATGATTAATTTTCTTTCTAAGCGGCATATTTTTCTCCTTGTTCATGTGGTTATTCCTTTTGCTGACCTGATGGACTCTAATGGCTGATTTTGAGTCATTTTTTCTTTGCGTCTGGAGGGCCCTTCCTGATAATCTTGGCTGTTAATAAAGTTAAAAGTAAAAACTCCTAGGTCAGGTGAGATCAGGCAGGCTAGGTTAGGTAGTTTAAGTTAGGTTAGGTTAGAAACCTTTCTGTAACTTTTTTGTCTGTGATATTTTTTACATTTAACTTTTAATCATGTAATTTTTTACTTGGATTCCTGATACTTACCCTCTACACTGACCCGTGTTTGGTGCTAAGCTGAGCTGGTTCTTTACCCAATGGCTGCATGATTGCACTTACTAAGACGGTAGTTGTTAATATATAAATTTTTACATATCAATTTTGCTTTGATATTTGTATGCTTAGGTATGAAAATACAAGAATATATATTCATGGAACTGCTAGTTGGTACCAATACTAAAGCTTCAGAATGGTTATATTATTATCTATTAATTTGTAGGATCTCAGCCGTGATCAGACTGTCATAAACAGATGATAAAAAGACCATCTTGATAATGTTATTGATCTACAATTATTTTCATCACTGTTGAAAACTATTATAATTAGCAGTATTTCTTTCTCAGCTTAAGTATTAAAAGAGGGCGATGAGTTCAAAGACAGAATACTTAAGCTGAGAAAGAAATACTGCTAATTATAATAGTTTGCAACAAATGAGAGAGTTCTCAAAAGCTGCCATACTAATAGATCACAGATAATATACATGCATGGGGTAGAGAAAGAAAGAATAGTTCAATGAAATTCTCAGCTCATCTCTCTCTCACTTTTATTTCATGCACTAGCAAATTCCCATCTGCTTCTTGCTCCCTATCCTCCCTACCTGACCCACCTTATCGCAATATTTTCACTTCTTTCGAAAGCATTTTTTTATTTCTTTCAAAATTCTCAGACTAACATTTAGCCAACCTCAAATCTGCTTCTCCCGTGGCCTCCATCACCATGCACTTCGCTAACTTCCTCAATGAATTATGCCTTTCATGGTCCTCTACATTACATATCTGTATCCATATCTCAATTGTCAGCTTATTTATAGCCACTAGTGCACTCATCTCCTCATTCCACTATTTACCACCCTTCCTTTTACTTCCACCTATTAGTATCCTTCTACACACACTGCCCCTGCTCATTTCATAGTTTTCTCCTTGGAAAATTTCCATTCTTCCTCCACCCTCCTGCACTTTATCTTTCAATATTTTGTCTCTTTCTCGTTCAGTTCACTCACTCTTAGTTCCTCGCTTCCTTTCTGTCTTCTCCTATTTTCATCCCTTTTCTCCCACTATCTCTACTTCTACTATGTAATGATCATATATTTCACTACTAGCTTCTCTCAGTACGTTCACTCTTCTGATCATCATCTTGTTCGACACGAGATAATCCATTAATGCTCTCTCAACTATTCTATCATTATCTACGCTGACCCATGTATACTTATGCACATCATTCTTATTAATTACAGTATTTACAATCAACATCTTACTCTCAATGCACATTTCTTTCACTTCTTACCACTCTTAGAATTACTAGATTCTCTATGCTTCCCACCTACACCATCCAATGGCAGATCCCTTCTCCAGCATTCAGATCTCACATCATCACCACATTCTCATTCATTCCCAAATCTTCCACAAACTCGTTGAATTCAACCAAAATTCTTCTCTTTCTTCCTCATTCTTTATCACTGTCAGAGTCATATGCATTCACAAATCCCCAAATCTAGCACCCCTGTCTCATTTTTGCAGCTATAATTCGAGATGATACTTCATCCCATTCCACCACACACTTACTAATATCTTCACTTACCAATAAAGCCACTCTTCCTCGCGTTCTCTTAACTCTAGACACCTTACCTACTATACTCTCATATGTCAATTCTCCAATCCCTTTCAACTTACTTTCACTCACTGCAAGCACATCCATCTTTCTATAAACAAACATATTCCCTATCTCTTCCCTTGTACTTTCATTTACACCACAACCACACACATTCAGAGATACAATTACAAGGGTTCTTGGCTGGACCTCTCTTGCCAGAATACTCCAGTGTTCTTTTGGCCTCTTGTTGGAATATTGTAAAGATTAGGTGATTTCCAGTCCCCCACTCCACCCCATTTACTCAACATTCACGACACACAGGGGATCATGACGTTG
>JAXCGZ010011577.1:45000-50000 GCA_037179515.1 Halocaridina rubra | reverse complement strand
ACACATAACAGTAAAAATACAAAGAATACAAGACACTTGGGATAATAAAAGAACAATAAATAAAGCATACAACACAAGTAAGAAGAGGAAAAAAGTTGCTTGATACTGGAGGGAAAATTCATAATTATTTAATGACTCACTCTACTAGAGAAATAAAAGAAAGAAACTACAAGACAGACGTCTTCTTAATTATGTCTTTAATTTCAATCCTAACTTGACTCTTGCCTTTAAACTAGTTGTTTTACACAGTCTGTTTTTCCTTGCTGTCTGCTTCTAAAGGTGAAGTAAACAAACTATTCACATTCTTTTTATTCACTCAAATTTACTGTATTTAGCTTTTGGATATCACACAAAATCTTGACAAATAATACAAAATAACTATTAGAAATACAGCACTCTTTAAAATTCAATGACTTAGAACTTCGGTATCTCAAAGATAAACAGACTCATGAACTCTAAAATTTTTAAGCCAAGGCTTTGGCAATTTTAAGTCGAATACACTTCAGATAACTCTATTCTCGTAAACAACTAAATAGCTTCCTCCGGCGTACCATTTTAACATGACAGGACTCATAAAACAAAGCAAAAAACATATCCATTGCAACAGTCTGAATTCCTTTCCACCCCTTCAACCTTCTGAGCATCCACTACCTGCAATGGGCCTGCTTCTTCTTACGCACATTAATTTTGCTGAAGTTCACGGATCTTTCACTTGTCAATCACTTATGGTTAGTTTTGGGAAAATCGCGGTGATGTATATAAATGACTATTTCCTTGCCTTACACAATAAAGCTTATCAAATGTAATCATTCTTTTATTTTTTAGTTTCATCGGTCCATTTATTTAATTATCACTATGAAGACTTTGCTCACTATATGTTATGAAATTGCGCTTAATATAAAGGTCGATAAAAAATTCATCTATTATTTCAAAAAAAATCAACACAATTTAGACGACTTGCACTCCGATAGCTGTTTTTACTTGACTTTCGAGATAATTTATGAATTATGCAGATTTACTAACTTGAAGAATCTTATTACTTTTTATTGATGCAATAGACTAAAAAAATATATATAATGACTTAGCTGAATAAGAACATAAATTGAGATGAAAACTGAAAACGATTTATTTATGAGTGTTCATATTAACTTCTGGCAAAAATTACTGAAATACAGAAAATATACTGAATCCTAGTCAAGCGATGTCATTCAATCCATCCACATTTGTTTTAAATATACATAATTATCAAAGATGCAGCACTAATTCTTACACTAATTGTAGTAATGGAAAATTTCATATATCTTAATCATTCTCATATTATTTAAACAACTGCAATCTTTTTTAGTTCATATTGTTTTTATTACAATTACTGCTTCATTATATGGAATTACATATAACTCGTCTGCATGCATAAAAATTAAACTACTTTCTTAAAACTAAAATTCAAATATACTACAAACTTTATTATATACTTTTAATTGATATTTGAGGTTACTCATATTTGCAAATTCCCATTATCTTTTTTGTATTTGTATCATACAAATTATTGCATATCACCTTATCTTTAAGCATCGCACAATGCTTTTGCTATACCAATTAGTAAAACGATGATAGAATTTCCTGTTTGTCACTGGTAGTACATGTATTTCATTTGTCTACTTATTAGAATTTGCAATGTTCCGAATTTATTAAACAGAGAAACCGTTCTGCTATTTGGATCCAGTACACTGACCATGAATTCGCTATAGAGCGTAAGTCCTATTATTGGGAAAATTGGAGCCCAGTTTGATGCTCTTACCACATAAGCATTCCTTGGGTACCAGCCTCATCCCATCTTGATAATTATAATTCTCTCTCTCTCTCTCTCTCTCTCTCTCTCTCTCTCTCTCTCTCTCTCTCTCTCTCTCTCTCTCTCTGTCTCTGTGTGAAAGATTATTGTATTTTTTTAACGACGAAAGCAAGCAATTTTCGAATGAAAATGCGTGTACTGACATCCTAAAGCTTTATGTATACATTGAAAAGGCATTTAGAAACATACTTTATTTGAATGCAGAGGATAAATGTTTGATCATGTATTTATGCATTGATAGTGTCTGTAAGATTACTCCAAACATACAGCTTCTCCTTCAGATTCATGTTGCACTAGTAAATTCATTAGAATACCTTAGGAATTAAGTGTGTTAAACCCAGGTTTTCATGTACATGTTGCCATTGCATTTAGCATTATGCATTTCTTTGATATAGACATAATTATTTAACAAGTTATTTGTCGATTCATTATGCATATGACTGTATATTTTTATTTCATATATGAATTCCTATTTTTATTTATTAATTTATATAACTTGTTGCAAAGAACAAGTACATAATAAAAAATTACATTTTTCTTTATTTTGTTATTTTCAATTATCCTCAAGACCTGATTGTCGCGTTTTAGTGACTTTGTTGTCTGCAATTATTTACTTGTTTATATATTCAATAATTCACTGAATTATTTATGTCAAAACCTATTTAGCATTCATTGCTACTCCGTTACGAAATTATACATTTGAATATTACCATGACATTATGTGCAAAAATATAAAACATTTTATATATTCTTAAAAAAAATCCTATTAAAGTATTATGCCGCTTATTTTTACCAAAATGCGGCTTATTTGCAAATACTTAAATAAACTGCTCTAGGCAATAATGTTGTCTCTGTTATCTTCTATGAAGCTATTACCAATGAAATTATAGCTTGCAGTCAGATGGCTTTTTGGCCTTTTTACTTTTATTCTTTGTTTACTTCTATTTATGTAAATTGCCTTCCTTTTTCTGTCATTTTATGATAGTTAAGTTGTACAGATCCCACAAGGGACGCGTTCTCTTTGCTTTCTTATACTTGCCATATCCTATATATGATTTTTGGCACATTACATTTATATTGATTTTTTATTTATATGTTAATATTACTTTCATTATCTTTCCTGTAAGCACTACCCAGTATATAATAGAAATAATTTATTTTTAAGGAGAGGCGTTTTCTCTGCCCAAATAAGATTACTTTCTTTTCAAGTAGAATGATTTTTTATTAGGAGAGAAATTCAATAAATGCATATCTTCACAACTGCTAGAGTTATCTCCTTATTTTTGCTCATCTCCCTTTTTTCATTATCTGTTTTTTTTCTGATATGCAATTAACACTAGAGTAAGTTTGCATTTACTGCCTGAGCACATACTTCTTACAAAACATCGCAAATTTCTAAACAAAGGTTAGGTATAAAGCGAAAGATACAATGTGTTTGTGAAGATCATAAATATAATGGCGAATACTAATACATCTAAGTCTGTCTACTCTGATACTAGCAACTTATGAAACAAAATCATGAAATTAACTCAAGTAGTTAGCACCGTAATATTGCAGTGAACTTATTCCCCTTGCATTTAACAGAAACTGTTCCTTCCACTACTGCTACTACTACTACTACTACTACTACTACTACTACTAATAATAATAATAATAATAATAATACTCATACAATTACTTCTATTATTATTATTATTATTATTATTATGATTATTATTATTATTATTATTATTATTATTATTATTATTATTATTATTATTATTATTATTATTATTATTATCATTATTATTATTATTATTATTATTATTATTATTATCATCATTAGTACTATTATTATTATTATTATTATTATTATTATTATTATTATTATTATTATTATTATTATTATTATTATTATTATTATTATTATTATTATCATTATTATTATTATTATTATTATTATTATTATTATTATTATTATTATTATTATTATTATTATTATTATTATTATTATTATTATTATTATTATTATTATTATTATTATTATTATTATTATTATTATTATTATTATTATTATTACTATTACTGCTTAAAAAACATTTAAGACTTCTTCATCATATTAGGTAAAATAGGTTGGTAGTATAAGGGGCAAGTCTTAAATAAAATAGCCTGGATGGCCCGAGGTCATATCTCGATATATTAAGCACAATAAGAGTGAATGATCTTTGTTCAGTTTTGTGATTCTATCAAAGTACTGCCCTATCTTGTCATTTTCATTAGCTTTGTGCTCAGTTTCAAGAGTTTGCTGGTAATGGCCTGCTGCAAGTGGGTAAAAATTCTGATAAGAAAGAAAATTTCCTCGCCTCTTTTCCCGAGCTCTTTGGCACTTATGTCAACTTGTACTTCATCAGGCTAGGTATCTGGCTTATGAAAATCTATATATGCAATAATAGGCTGAAGGTCTGGCTCCACTGGAGCATCCTTGCAGACCTTTTCCATTATCTTAGCAGCTTATCCAAAGTTCACTATGTTTTATTCACTCGGCAACTCTTCTAGGACTTGCCATAGCATGATCTTTTGTCAAAAGAAAATTTCGCAAATCTTCTTATGAGGTAGACTCTCAATTCGCCATGCACACTGCAAAGCAATATCATCAGTAATTTCTTGTTTGATAAGACTCATGTCCTTTGCCTTGAATAGTAAAGATATTAGTCATTTGGAGGTAACTATCTCATGAGGAAATGGATCTTCCTTTAAATATTGAAGGATAATTATAGCAACAGTTCATATATATGCTTCATATACTTACTGTGAAGACTCGTGGAAATTTGATAGCTTAAATTCTCGAATATTTAAATCGCTGATATCGGCTGGTGCAGCTTGTGTTTGGCTATGATCTTCTAAAGAGTATGTCAATTGTGTGAAATTCTGGTGTTCAGAAGAGGTTCATTTTGCAGGGTTCTTGACATGGAAACAACCTAATCTTATTCTCTCAACGCCAGAAGACATGTATGGTTTCGAAAAAGGTAAAATGAACTAATATCTAATGCTGTTTTCAAGTGATTGTACTCATTCTTTAATGTTGTAGATTGTTCTGGATATGTAGGTCTAATTGTGTCTCATAAATGAAACATAATTGGCTATGTATTCTGCATGGAGCCTTGATTTTGGA
>JAXCGZ010011577.1:25000-40000 GCA_037179515.1 Halocaridina rubra | reverse complement strand
ATATATATATATATATATATATATATATATATATATATATATATATATATATATATATATATATATATATATATATATATATATATATATATATATATATATATATATATATATATATATATATATATATATATATATATATATATATATATATATATATATATATATATATATATATATATATATATATATATATATATATATATATATATATATATATATATATATATATATATATATATATATATATATATATATATATATATATATATATATATATATATATATATATATATATATATATATATATATATATATATATATATATATATATATATATATATTATGAGTGTGACAACTGGATGGGCAAAAAAAATTGCCCAGTTTGGGTAAGAGCACAAAGGAAACACTGAGAATAAGAATAAGTAGCAGCATGAGGACAATGCACAAATAAGAGCATGATAATCAATATGAAAATGAGAGGCTTAGAGTATAGTTAATGTTAGGAAAACCTAGAAATATGACAGCCTTATGCTCTGAGAGAAAGATAGATTACCTTTTTGAAGGATGAAAGCTCATAGTAAATAGGAATTACAGAAGGAGGATGACAGTTTCAAAGTCTGGAGTTTGAGTGAAAGAAGCAGTCTTTGCAGTGGCAAGTCCTGGAGCTACAAATATCTACATATTTTGAGTCTACTGACCCTGTGTTACACGGTCTAGCCACTAGGGGATTAATGCAACTCTCCTACTCATCAGAGCAGTAATGGATGTACTACTGATAGCAAAGCGAAAGAGATGACAACTTGAAGTGAAGATTAGAAGTGATATCGCTTATGAGTCTGATAGCCTTATTATCAACCTATTAGAGATAAGTGTTAGAATGTGCACCTTAGATATGAGAGCAGTATTCTTAGTAGGGAATGATAGTTTCTATATAGACTTTTAGAAACTTAGATGAGGAAAATTAATGATGAAAGTGAAACAGACTCTAATTTCTTTGATGCGACTTTAACGAATTGAATTATGTAACTTCTCCAAGACAAGTTAAAGGCTATCTGTATGCTCCTTTGATGCCAGGGCTCTCAGTGTTATGGCCGCATGCCCTTCATGGAGCAACGGTCAATACTTTAATATCGACCATGGATATTTATCTCTTAATAGAGGTAATTGTGCTGAATATTCTCTAGAGGGAAATCAAATTACCAAGTCTTGATTTCATTTAGGGCTAAGAAAAATAACGTTGTATAACCTATAACTTAAATGTTCCAATTTTGACAATATGTTACAAGCACTTATGGAATCTCAGAAAATCTTTACATTAGTGGAGGGACCACGATAAATAGTGTCACCATAATAATAACTGAAGGAACATCTCAGCGTGACCCATTTGCCACTGATATGTATCACATTGATCTCTTCATTATTCTAAGGAAAATTGGTCATTGAAATACTATCTAACGAGCTGGTTCTGCAGATTATTTGCGAGGTTCTAAAAGTATGGAGCCAAAATCTGTATACTACCCAAATGCCAAAAAAATAAAAAAATAAAATCTTGCCTAGTAGAAAAATGGAAAAACTATCATAAGCATTATATTTTTTTGAATTACATATATTTATGTAATTTACCTTGGAAAGTGTCATTTAAGAGGATCACACACTGAACTTCCAAAATCAAGGCTCCATGCAGAATACATAGCCAATTATCTTTCAGTTATGAGACACAATTAGACCTACATATCCAGAACAATCTACGACATTAAAGAATGAGTACAATCACTTGAAAACAGCATTAGATATTAATTCACTTTACCTTTTTCGAAACCATACATGTCTTCTGGCGTTGAGAGAATAAGATTAGGTTGTTTCCATGTCAAAAACCCTGCAAAATGAACCTCTTCTGAACACCAGAATTTCACACAAATGGCATAATCTTTAGAAGCTCATAGCCAAACACAAGCTGCACCAGCCGATATCAGCGATTTAAATATCCGAGAATTTACGATATCAAATTTCCAAAAGTCTTCACAGTAAGTATATGAAACATATGCATGAACTGTTGCTATAATTATCCTTCAATATTTAAAGGAAGATCCATTTTCTCATAAGATAGTCACCTCCAAATGACTAATATCTTTACTATTAAAGGCAAAGGACATGAGTCTTATCAAACAAGAAATTACTGCTGATATTGCTTTGCAGTGTGCATGGCGAATTGAGAGTCTACCTCATAAGAAGATCTGCGAAATTTTCTTTTGACAAAAGATCATGCTATGGCAAGTCCTAGAAGAGTTGCCGAGTGAATAAAACATATTGAAGTTTGGGATAAGCTGCTAAGATAATGGAAAAGGTCTGCAAGGATGCTCCAATGGAGCCAGACCTTCAGTCTATTATTGCATATATAGATTTTCATAAGCCAGATACCTAGCCTGATGAAGTACAAGTTGACATAAGTGCCAAAGAGCTTGGGACAAGAGGCGAGGAAATTTTCTTTTTTATCCGAATTTTTACCCACTTGCAGCAGGCCATTACCAGCAAACTCTTGAAACTGAGCACAAAGCTAATGAAAATGACAAGATAGGGTAGTACTTTGAGAGAATCACAAAACTGAACAAAGATCATTCATTCCTATTGTGCTATATATAGCGAGATATGACCTCGGGCCATCCAGGCTATTTTATTTTAGACTTGCCCCTTATACTACCAACATATTTTACCTAATATGATGAAGAAGTCTTAAATGTTTTTTAAACAGTAATAATAATAATAATAATAATAATAATAATAATAATAATAATAATAATAATAATAATAATAATAATAATAATAATAATAATAATAATAATAATAATAATAATAATAATAATAATAAGAATAATAATAATAAGAATAATAATAATAATAATAATAATAATAATAATAATAATAATAATAATAATAATAATAGAAGTAATTGTATGAGTATTATTATTATTATTATTATTAGTAGTAGTAGTAGTAGTAGTAGTAGTAGTAGTAGTAGCAGTAGTGGAAGGAACAGTTTCTGTTAAATGCAAGGGGAATAAGTTCACTGCAATATTACGGTGCTAACTACTTGAGTTAATTTCATGATTTTGTTTCATTAGTTGCTAGTATCAGAGTAGACAGGATTAGATGTATTATTATTCACCATTATATTTATGATCTTCACAAACAGGTTGTATCTTTCTCCATATACCCAACATTTGTTTAGAAATTTCCTATGCTTTGTAAGAAGTATGTGCTCAGGCAGTAAATGCAAACTTACTCTAGTGTTAATTGCATATCAGAAAAAACAGATAATGAAACAGAGAGATGAGCAAAAAAATTTTCACTGTAGCATAATAGTAGATGTAGTATTTAGGGGACCGAAGGAGAGTCTTCAGTATTCAAATCGTCTCTTAAATAAGGTCTGAGGTTTATGAGCATTTGTTAGATACCCAATTATCCCCTATGGCAAAAAAAAAATATATATCTTTCAGTGAATTACTGCATTCTTGATATGAGGCAAAAGGTAATGGTGATCCTTTTTGATAACTCCGTTTTAGCACAGCAGCCTTAGGTAGTAGTCTACTGAATGAGTAAATTCACTTGTTGAAGTGCATTTATGCATGCTTGGACTATTGAGAAAAATAATATGTTTATAATAAGCTATTTCGAATAATTCTTGCATTTTAGTTTTATACAAGTTCCTTATTTTGTGAGTAAACACGCTATTCACCTCAGCCATTACCATTCAGGCAGCATAATTGCTAAGCATAAAATATGCCAAAAAATATTTTTTTTTCAGAAATAAAGAGCGTAATAAAATGCTACCTCGCTTTTAGAGTAAGGAAAAAACATGCTTCATTATTGCCAAAGAAGCGTGAGATTTAAAAGGCATATACAGCAATGTACTTTTGTAGCCTTCAAATTCTTATGTGGATATAGATGATTCCCGGATTACAGTAGAGTATCAAATCTAAAAATGTATTTTCAGGGGATTAGGAAGGAACAGAAAAGTTATGCTATTAAGAATTAAGCTTGTGCTCTATGAAAAGCATGCATATTTATCCTTTCTCTTGCTTAAGACGTGGTAAAATACACAAAAAGTGTAATTTATACAGAGAGAAAAAACAGAATAAGCTTGCACTTCCAGAAACAAAGACTGTGTACATAGTTCCTTGGCTTAATAACAAGAAAAAAACACTCTTCACTAAATACCGAATGTATTGCAGAAGAGCCAAAGCAAACTATGTTATTATGCATGGCGGATGAATGCATATTTTCCTCGTCTCTACCTGTTTACCAAAGATATCATCTTGCGGAAGTCAATAGTGCAGCTGATGCAAAATGTATGTGAACTGCATAAAGTATTTTAAACCTCATGGATATAAAAGACAAGTTTTTTCTTATATTACTTTTTAATGCAGATTTTTTTTAATGCTTCTTTTTATTAAGTTTAAAGTCAATAATTTTTATTCTTGTGTATATGATTATCATTGGACAGATATATCCTTTATTCAGGTGCCCTCTCAGGACCACTTCTTCTCAAACCTCGTATGCACACATTACTTATCATTTGAAAGGTGTTATACATGGGAAGACAGAGGCTTCTACTACCCCCATCTCTTTCCCCAATATTTCTTGCTATGATTCACATTTCAAGCAATTACCAGATAAATGAACTTCAACCATTAGAACACTATTTATTCAGTGACCTTATATATGGAATGACGTTCTCACACAAAGGTGTTGAATTAATTGTAGTTAGTGCATAATAGATACTACTATCACAAGGTAAATCTCATTATAGACTGTCAGACGATTTATGCTTTCTACTAACCTTCAAAGGTTAACTTATGTTGCAACATACTAGAATTTGGCTCAGCCATATGTGACTCTTAACTTGCAGATCCCAAACCAATCAAATGTTAGATTTAACTATTCTCAATGTTTTTCCACTAACAATATCAGAGCTGTAGTAAAAGTTAACACAACTTAAGATTACAGTAAGTGAACAAGATGTAGATGCTCAAGTGTTGAATTGTAATACACTTCGTTAAAAGGTTATCTTCGGGACATGTTTGACTAAAAACACACTGACTTAATCATTCCTCTTCAACACTCTTACTCTGGATAACAAGTATGACTTTCACAAGGTAAAATCGTCAAGGAGATTTCCTATATTATATCACTCATGTGTGGTCATCTTCTCTGAGGAATCTTTGGGAATTCTTTTCCGTCGTTCTTGATATCGCTAAGATTTTTAGCAGAGTGAGGCACAAGACTCCATATCCAAACTTCCTACTTATGGCTTTACTCCATCTATCTGTTCTCTGATTTCCAGTTTTCTTTCTAATTGCTTATATCTGTAGTTGTTGATGGTGCATCATCTTAAACATTCCAAGTCACCAAGGATGTTCCATATGGTTCTGTTCTCGCACTTATTCTGCTCCCTCTCTTCATCAAAGATATTCTCCAGTCCAAATCTTCCTTTCTTCTCCACGCCTTTAACATAGCTTCTACTCTAAATGTTGCCTTTGTCTTATACTCACCACCTTCAGCTGCTGTTTGACATAAGTTTTGCATCGTTTTCCTTCAGCTCTCAAGTCCATTTTCCAGAGAGTATCTGAGTGGGGCATTCAACCATAGTTAGATTTAATGCCACCAAGACACTGTATATTGTTATTTCTCTATGTTCTTCTCCTCCTGATAGTCTGATCGTCTTCGAAAATTATGAAATTTTCCCCTTAAATTTATTATCATATTAGTAATTCAGATACTCTCTTACTGGTTTTGAAATAGTCACATAACTCAAATGTTTAAAGCTGCATCAAAGTAAATAGGTGTTCCATTTTGTTTCCGTCATAACTTTTCTATTTTTATTTGCTATAAATCTATGAAAGTGTTATCCGTCCCTACTTAGAATAGTACTTTCACATCTAGGGTGAGTCATCTTATACTTATATCTTTGATAGGGTTGGATCTAAGGACATCCAACTCTTTAATGAATCCTTGATAGAGTTGAATCTAAGGCCATCCAACTATTTAATGACCCTCTTTTACTTCAAATCTAAGTTCTCTTTCTCTTTACTGAAAGGAATAATTTATTTTTATTTTTCGTTAGTACTACTTTTATCGCTGCTACAATGAGTTTGGCAAGTTGCATCCCTCACCCGTTGGTGAGATCCTGTAACACTCGCCAAGCGGCCTCGTCACACTGGTTCTGCTTGGAGATTTGTAGCCCATAGTTTCATATGTGCAGTATGGCTTCTTTCCTTCCACTTCCAGAATCTGTAACTCTCTTCCTCCTTCTGCCTTCCCTATTCCTTGTAATCTTTCTTCCTTAACAATCATGCTTTTACAGTATGAGCTTTCTCTATTGTTCATCATTACATCATTTCTGCCTTTTAATTAAGGTACTTCTTTTTCTTCATCTCATGTTTTCTTTGTGCCTGGGCCCTTTGAGGGAAATTTCTTTTGCCGGCCCTGATGACATACTAGAAGAAAAAGATAAATAAAAAATAATTGAATTTGTCAGTATCTGGTCTCTTGTAAGATCATTACACAAATGTGAGAATAAAGCATCATTCTCACTTTTAACATCTGAAAATAAATTTTCTGCAAATGTTGTCTATATATTAGAATGCAATTCAAATATATAATATTAAAACAGTACAGCTTATTGCCATTTAATACACACAATACATTGTAAAGCAAATAATATGTACTGCAACACAAATACAAGAGATCATTGTCCATTACAATGCAATGTAATTCACATGTAGACAATAATGATAATAAATACTTAACCAAATTAGTTTGCCTGTATTTCTTCAGTGTTTATTGGAGTTCTCTTATAAAAAGTATACAGTAGAATAAACATATTATAAAAGTATAGTATTAAAGCTTAGAATGACTAAGGTTGTATATGCAGTGGATATGATTTTTTCCCATAAGGTAGACTTGCATAAAAGACCATATTATATATGATAATAATATAATATTTTTTCTCATAAGAATATGATATTCTAATAAACATAGGTATAAATACAGCAAAACAACCTATTCATTATTTACAATATGTGTTCTCAGTCCTTTATGAGACATGATATATTTTTTATTCATTTATTTCCTCAGGCAGTCTGTTACTAAGGCTGTAACCCTTGATAGACTAGACTCTGTCTGCAGTTTCATTCATTTGCTTGGAATCACCAGTTTTTGTTATTACAAAGTGATTTTCCACAGAAATGCTAATTCTCTTAATATGTATAACTCCATTTTATATAAACCTCTGATAAACTTATATATAAACATCACCACGACATATTTAACTTGGCTTCTACCCTTGAACCAAATCAGTTTCCAGTTCAATGGAGATACCTGGTCAAGGTTTTGACCTTGACCAATAGTGACTTTAGCAAAATATTCTGAATTTTTCGAACCTTGCTGAACAGACTATTCTACAGCCATTCCATATAACTGAATAATGAAATATATATATCTTACAATTAGATCTAGTATTATTATTGTCCTGCTGCTACAGTAAAATATTTACTAATTTTACTTAAGAAAAGTTGACCAAGTTTTTATTTAAATACATCGACAGGAAATTCATATGAGAAAAGATTGTCAAGGATTATTATGTTTGCCAGGATGAGAGTCGTTGGTCAGACTAGAAACATGGACATTAGACCAACTTCCTAGACCACTGGTAAATATAGAATGATTTTATGTTAAATCCACAAATTCTAAGCTTCCTGGAGTGCTATGGAAAGTTGTCATCTCACTGGTGGATAATACAAATTAATCAGTTTATTTTTATTTATTTATTTTTATGCGCGTTACACCAAGACAGACAAGAAAATTACCCTCATCAACATAGGCCTGGGCATCAAGAAAATATTAAGATGAAGAAAAAGTAAAAGGTTAAGGACATGAAAGAGATGAGTAATGATGCACAATAGGAAAACGTCCCGCTGAAAGAATAGCCGAAGTACAGAGGACTAGAAGTATGGTAGGAGTAAGCCATAAGATAACGATAGATCCGTTTTTTGAAGGAAGATAACTTATAAAAATTAGGAAAGACAAAAGGTAGAAGAGAGTTCCAGAGTCTGAAGGTAGATGGAAAGAAGCAGTTGCTGCACAGATCAATCTGCAAGCTACAAATCTCCACACAAAACTTGTGAAACGAGGCCACTTGGCGAGTGGTACGTGGCCTCGGTATTGTGATAGGGGTGCAAATCGCCAACTTATCAGAGCAGTGATGGAAGTAGTAGCGATAGAAAAGGAAAAGGGATGATATCTTATAGTGAAGAGGGATTGAAGCCAGAATAGAAGTAAGAGAATGGTTAGTAATAAGTCTGACTAATTTAGATTCAACAATATCAAGGAGATAAGTGCATATGAAGGGGATTGCAAGGTGTTCATTCGTTTACTGGATGTGAGACTACTGGTATATATATTATGAAAAGGAAAAATAAAACTATTAAAGCTCTAACACAAAAATCAAGAAGATTCTGAGATAATGAGAGAAATTGCAAACAGCATTGATGTCTACCAATCACTGATTAATATATATAATTTATTTGTTAGTAGTGAATAGGTTGTGGTCATTGATGATATACTTAAGACAAGATATATTATTTTCTATTCAAGAAACATCACATCAAAGAAACTTCCATTAATAAGAGATGCACTCTCAAAGCATTTGTTAATAGCTAACTATTAATACATTATATGGAAAATAGATTTGCAATCCATTGTTAACATTCTGTTGCTTGATAAGCATGGCTACAAAATTTAAGACGGGCAACTCCCAGTCGACCATTAGCTGTCCATAAACTTCTCCATGATAAAAGTCTAGGTGACTGGTCTAATAACAAATGTTCTCGTCATGCTAATCACATTGCCTATGCAGATGTCTGCTGTTGCAGCCAAATTGCCAAAATCAAGCACTGAAGACAAATGCTTCTATTAAAGATTTGAGCGACGGTGACATTAATTAAATGTTTTTCGTAAAGACACTTAAAATATATTTCTCTTGTTTTTTAAACTACTAAAAAGTCTTTATAAGGAATGCAATGTGTCTTCAGAAAACATATGATTTGGTTAATTGGATAAACGGAAAAATCTCTGTTGTAAGTTTTCCTAAAGATAATAGAAGCTTGCATATAACAGAAGAGGAGGTTATTTGTAACGAATTTAGTGTGCATATATCTTAAAGAGTGCAAATTTTTAACACTGTTTATAAGAATTTCCCCAACAAAAGGGCTGAAGTGAGGATATATATTTTTTATTTAGACTTTGCTCTCTGCTATTCAAGTAAGGAAAGGACAACTAATGTCCTCTACAGAAAAAAGCCAAGTTTTACTGAGTTTTAACTTTGAATTGAAAAGTTATAGGCAAAAAATATATAAATATTTAATTTTTGTATTGCCTTGATCTTGTCAACTTCTCTCCAAAAATAGTATTGCAACATGCCCTTCAATAGGAAATTTTAAATCTGTAGAGTTCAGCTGATTACGAAACATAACTTATATAGATTTACATATTTATCATAATCTCTTTTCCTATGAAAAATATATATGATAAAAAACTTAATGGGGTGATAATATGAACCATCCCAACACTCCGTCATGGTATGACCAGGAAGAATACTATTTCAGGCAAAATATGCAAACTGATGAAAGAAAATTAATCTGTGTTTGTGTGTGTATGTTTGTGTGTGTGTGTGTATGTGTGTGTGTGTGTGTGTGTTGATACATGTTTCATTATGCAATGCAAAAAAAACTCTTAAAAGATTACTTATTATTCTTCTGTGTAGAAAAACACTGTTGCCATAGCAACATTTACAGTAAATTCAATGTCAAAAGCAATTCTTGACGCATTATATATAAAATTGCATAAAACCACCTCTAATGCTTGTTGACTCAGGGGTGAAAAACTTAATTTGTATTCCCCTATGATGAATATAGCTGACGGTGAATTAATCTATTTATATTGCCAGTATTGCAGCACCGAGTTGAACCAATATAGTTAAATCTACATTTTTTTCTTCTATGTTTTCTTTTCTCCTTTTCCGCTGCTGCAACCCTTTGGTATACTGTCTTCGATTTTTTTTCTAGCTGGTTTCTTTGCTTTGCTTATGATACCAGTATATTTTTATTTGGTGAAACTACAATGCATAATGTAAGCAAGAGTTGAAATGCAGTGCATAAGCCATTTGCTTTCTGTCTTATCGCCGTATATTATCGAATGCCTGACAAATATCATCACATGTCAAATGCCCTCTACACCCTCCCTTATTCTTGCTCAGTGGCAATATACTATCTTTCGCAGCTACGAAGTAATTAATTACCTAATCATATATAAGCTAACGCAAGCTATTTTGCATAGTTTTCAGTAGAGATCAACAGCCAAGATGATTAACTGTTATGCCGACTTGGAAGTTGTAGCTCTTTACTATAATTATTACATACATGGCAGTTACAAATCTTCATGTCTTAGATCGCTTTAATAAATAAGGCCAAGTTATGATAATCTCTTCTAAGAGAAAAAATAATCTATCTATTCCGACTAATTTATAAATGAGACGTCAGGTTAAGATGAAATGTAATATATCTATATTAATAATTACTTCGATGATCACCTTCAAGTGAGATTATCTTTACTAGTAAGTGAGGGACTTTCTTTACTAGTGGACTCTGGGCGACATTACAATCCATGCTTGTTTCGTTAAATATTTGCTGTTATACTTTCATAATTTTCATGCATTTCTCATTGATTGTAATTACATTAATCAGTTGGAGGATTATTAAGAAAAATAGACATGTTTGTTTTGGAACTTTCCATTACTAGAAATGTTAATGGTACCTCATTTTGTTAATCTATATTCATGCTTTCTTTGTTACTCTCTTCTCTTTAATGGTCTTTTCATAAATCATTTGCAAATCTCTCTCTCTCTCTCTCTCTCTCTCTCTCTCTCTCTCTCTCTCTCTCTCTCTCTCTCTCTCTCTCTCTCTCTCTCATTTCCTTTTCTTCTAAATATTTAAAAACAGAAAAAAAAACTCCATGACTCCCTAATGACTGATACTTCACTGAAAATTGGAATTCTTTGACCCTCTTTCTGCAAAGGATAAAACTGACAGATAAATTTCCTCCTTCTTCTATCGACATGAACATGACTGGTTTTGAATCCTGAATACACACACACATGCACATATTATGAGCACATATAGGAAAATTAAAAAAAAATAATCAAGAATTGTTGAAAAAAAAGCAAAAATTTCGTAAGAGAAATAAGAGAAATCATATTTGCATCTCTAGCGGTTGCCTTTCTCATGGTTTTAATATTAACGAATATTAGGAATGTCTCTTCGGTGAATACTCTCACTGTTTAAATATTTACAAGGCTACAAAAACATTTCCCTAGAGTTGCATTGAAGCCTTAATGACAGTTCAGAAGAGAAAATGAGTTGAATTGCTTTCCTGACATATTATCTCAAGGGTAATAAAGAGGATTGTAGTGCTTGAGTGTTAAATATTAGCAAAAAAAAATTAATATGAGTTCTAGAATAAGAGTATATTTTAGAGATACGTTGCAGAGTTTAGTAGAGGCCCTCCAGAAAAAGATCCTCAGAAGTACACTGAAAATAAAATCTGTGCAACACATAGGAAAACAGTAGTCATTTATTTTTTTCCGATTATGGTTCCCTTTTAGGTATCAGCCGCTAACTAATTATGCTTGTCTAATACACCTCTCATATGCCTATGCTTGCTTTGCGATGATTCCCTTCTAGCTGATATTAAAGAGTTAATAATTACCATGAAGTATTCACATGGTGTCTATGAGAGTGAATGGCAATGCTTTTAACTTTTTTTTCCTAATATTGTCCATTAATTTTTTACAGATGACCCTATTTTACTTCTCAAAGCTGACGAGTTGAGAATTAGAGGACTTTATTTAACAACATTGGAATATGAATGGTTGAGAAGCAGATGGTTTGATCTTGCATTTCCATAATCTTTGAGGGATGCCTGCTTAGACTTTAATCAAACATGGAACTTTTATCTTCACAAAAGTGCTTTGTATATTTACTTTTTTTCATAATGTACTGTCTCATTATTAATGTTTAGAAACTGCTAGAGAGTTGATATCTATTGGTGATCACTTGTTTTTTATACGTGTGACACCGAGACAGGCACAAAAACCGCCCACAACAATAAAGGCCCGGGCACGAAGAAAACATTAAGATGAAGAAAAAAAAAGGTTTTGTACAAGGCAGAGTTGAAGTAATACTTCACAAAGGAAAAGGACAGACTGAAAGAATATTCAAAGTACAGAGGACTTAGAGATATAGCAGGATTACGCCCTGAAATTAGGATAGATCTGCTTTTTGAAGGAAGATAGGCTATACAAATTAGGAAAGACAGAAGGAGAAATAGAGTTCCAGAGTCTGAGGATAGATAGGAAAAAAACAGCCGCTGCACAAACCAATCTGCGAGCTACAAATTTCAACACAGTACATGAGAAATGAGGCCGATTGGCGAGTGTTACACAGTCTCGGCAGTGAGGGAGGGATGCAACTAGTCAACTCATCAGAGCAGCGATGGAAGTAGTAGCGGTAGGACAGAGAAAGGAAAGATACCTTAAGGCGAAGAGAAAGAGAATCCAGATTTGAAGTAAGAAAAGTGTTAGTTATGAGTCTGATTGCTCTAAATTCAACCCTGTCAAGAAAATAAGTATATGAAGAAACACCCCAGATGTAAAGAGTCACAAAAATGACAAAAACGAAAGAGAACCCTCAATTTTTGAGATTCAGATTTAGAATTTTGGATTATGTGATTCCTCTAAGAGAATTTAGTGACCATATGGATTCCGAATACTTGGATAGAATTAAGAGGGTAAATTTTGATAGTTTCGAAGACAATAGGGCTATCAGGAAGAGAAGAAGTTAAAGAGATAGCCAGAAACTGTGTCTTGAAGGCATTTAATGTCACTAAATTTTTGGTGCCCCACTCAGATACCCTCTTCAAATCGGAAAAGAGAATAAAAGAAAGAGTGATACGAGACTGATTACAAGTAGCAGATGAAGGTTGTGAAAAAAAAGCAGAGGAAAAGTGAAGGGTAGAATTATTGGCAAAAGCATAAAGAAGGGAGGAAGATGGGGGCTGAAGAAGATTATTGATTAACCCTTTAGCGCCCCATAAGTTTCAATAAGTTTTCTTTTCTATGTTCATATGTGAATTCCTGTCTGTGGCCGACAGTTTTTTTTTAGAACACCGATATATCTTCTTTCTCAGCTATTTTCCTCCCTAAACCTACATCTATCATCATACATAGTATATCAATCACTTCATTATTTGTTGTAGTTTTTCATGAATGAATAAAAAAGGAGAAACAATAATTCATAGGATTGTTTATGGAGGTGGAAAATAAAGTGTGCATAAAGAGATGTGCTGTCTAAGTGATGAGTGAGGGTGATGGAAACTACCTTTGTTTTATGCCTCACCCTTAAAGCTACGCCAGTGAAGAGGGTAGCTAATTAGTTCATTCGAGAAAGAGTGAAGAAACTTAAACTTAACCAAAAAATGACGAAATTGGCGTAAATGTAACTATTTTAAAATTGCATTTTTATTCAAATGGATGCCTATGGCGTCACGGTGCACTTAGACCCTAAAAATTGTATAAACGACATTGGCGTCAATGTGCATGAGAGGGTTAAAAGAAGGAACACAGAAGGTGAAAGAACAGAGCCCTGTTGAACACCATTGGTAACAGGAAAGAAATGGTGAAAGCAAGAACGGGTGTGAAGAGGGAATTTGCAGCCAGAGTAGATATGAATGTTCTGAGATGGTTTGGCCATATGGAAAGGATGGATAATGAAAGACTGCTGAAAAAGGTGATGAATGCGAGAGTTGATGGGAGAAATTCTAGAGGGAGGCCTAGTTTTGGGTGGATGGATGGAGTAAGGAGAGCCCTGAATGATAGGAGGATGGATGTGAGGGAAACAAGTGAGCATGCTAGGAATAGGAATGAGTGGCGAGCGATTGTGACACAGCTCTGATGGACAGCTGCTGTTGCCACGGGGCTGCATCTTACAGAGGTAGCCCTTTGGTAAGGGCAGTAGGGGAGTTGGCATTTATGAAGGGACGGAGGTTGTGAAGAGCTTGGTGGATGGGCTGTGGCACTCCAGCAGTGCCATCTGAACTGCCGCTAGCTCCCTAGTCATTGCCCATAGAGCAAAGTAATCTCTAATTTTTTTTTTTATGTCGGCTACTCCCCAATTAAAGGGGGAAACAGCCAAGGTAGATAGATAGACCTATTCATTTTTGTATTTTCTTGTTTATCTGTTTATCTAATTATTTCTTTATTTCTATATTAATTTATTTACTCTGTTACGTAGTTGGTTAGTTAATTACTTAATTACATACAAAAAATCTAAAAAAGCATTTGATTATAACTTTGTTTCCTGTTAATATTTCTTTAGCAAATTATTCTCTTCATATGATGCTTTCATATGTGTAGTTTGGTAATTATTTTGAGTTTCGAGGATGGTAAAATATACAGCAAGTCTCTAGTGACACTTTTTCTGGGGAATGAGAAAGGGAAACTTGTGGTATCTGTCACATGCTCACCCTTTGGGAAATTAAAGGAAGCATACTCTAATAATTTAAGATATATCATTGGCTCTATGCTGAAAATAGATTAATAGTAAGGGATAGAGAAATAACTATGTGTGTTCCCTTTTTCTTCTTTTTTCTTTTCTTTCTTTTTTCTTTTTTCTTATTTTTTTCTTCTTTTTCTTCTTCCTTCCTTCCTTTATTCATTCATTCATTCCTTTCTTCTCATTCCTGCCTTGTTTTCTGTTAATTCACTTACGTTTTCTTGCCCTTCCTCCTCCTCCTTCCTGCTTTTTTTTAACATCTTGTAATGAATTAAAAATCATACTGGATAAATTATAAACCAAAAGTAAAATATGCCTTTTCTATTTACCCTCT
>JAXCGZ010011577.1:5000-15000 GCA_037179515.1 Halocaridina rubra | reverse complement strand
CCACATCTGGTTCTGACGTGCAGAAATACAATTTCGTTTAAAGAGGATCACAAATTCCGGAACACAAGCTGATCATGTTTTATCATCCATTCCTGACACACTCTTTCCCCAGATATCAGACTGATGGGAATCCTAGGGTGACAATGCCATCGCATACCAGGACTTGAAAACTTTCCTCTTGAAGAAATTCTCCTCATATACAGAGAAAAGAGTTAAAATGATATTTGACCTTTCAAAACAGGCACTAGGTGATCACCGCCCTTCTGACGCACTTACTGAGATGAGAGCTATTGCAAGTCTTCCTCCCAACAGTTTGGGTAGCAGTCAGACAATAGATGTACTCCTCGCCCTTTGGTTACAGAGCTTTCCTGAATCTGTCCGTGCTGCAATCACAGATTTATCAACTTTTGATGATGCAGCTCTGGCAGCCCGTGTAGACAGTCTTCTCGATGGACACAATGCAGCTAGTCATCCACCAATATATGCCAGCACACCTAACATTACCAATATCAATCACATGTACTCCAGCCCTCCAGATGAAGCCGTCGCTTCTGCCACATCTTCATCTCGATCATCATTTTACAACAGTGCCCTCACACGACCTTAAGCTAAAGAAATTACCTCATATTCTCACAAAAGACTGGATGTCATGTCCAAACTCTGTTACTTTCATGCTCGCTTTGGTCACGGCGCCAAAAACTGCAAAAAAACATGTATATGGGCAAAAAACTTGCTTTAAGGTCGTCGCTGCCTGCGAAGGCATCTGTCTCAATAAATGTTTTCCTCCTAGTTGATTCCATTGAATGTATCAAATTCTTGGTTGACACAGGTGCCTGCAGGCCGCTCATCCCGAAGTCCATAGTCCACAGTGGTTGTAGTTCAGGTACTGACAACAAATTGGTAGCTGCCAACGTGTCTCGCATCACTACTTATGGATACAAAGCTCTCCAGCTATCCTTAGCCAATAAAACTTTCATGTGGAAATTTATTATGACAGATGTTTCTCTACCTCTCATAGGAGCTGATTTTCTTACACATTTCCATCTCCTCGTCGATGTCACCAATCGCCGCCTCGTTGACACCAACACCTTATCCTCAATTACCATTGTTACCGCACCTGCTGACCTCGCTCTTCACATATCTAATGCCCAAGATGATTACTCCTTCCTGCAGTCTTCTTATCCTGAAGTCTTCGAACCAGAACTTCGCCTATCTTCCCTCACACCTGCAAGTCATGGCATTTTCCATTTCATATGAACTTCAGGTCCTCCAGTATTCTCAAAGTTTTGTCGGCTGTCTCCAGAAAAACTCACCACAACAAAAAATGTCTTCAAGGAAATGGAAGAAATGGGGCTATGCCGAAAGGCATCCAGCCCATGGGCATCCCCATTGCACATAGTAATAAAAAAGGACGGCACACTACGACCCTGCGGCGACTACAGGCAATTGAATATGATGACAGAACCTGATCATTACCCTCTCCCTAACATTGCTGATGTCATGACATACCTACATAGGGCCAAGATATTTTCCAAATTGGACTTGCTCAAAGGTTACTATCAAGTCCCTATGAATCCTGAAGACATTCCCAAGACAACCATAACCACTCCCATTGGAACATATACGTTTAACTACTCTTGCTTTGGCCTCAGAAACGCCGGAGCCACTTTCCAATGCATGAAGGATGGGATTTTGGGTGACCTACCCTTCTGTGTGGCTTATGTGAATGACATCCTAGTTTTCTCTCCTAATCATGACACCCACACCAAACACCTCCACCAAGTTCTTCAACGTCTACGCTATGCTGGTCTCATCGTCAGGCACGACAAATGTGTATTAGGAGTCAAAGAAGTAGAGTTCCTGGGACACTGTATCTTCTCCAAGGGTGTCCTTCCCCACCAAGAAAAGTAAGCACCATATAAACATTCCCTATGCCTACTACTATCAAGGCCTTGCAAGAATTTGTAGGACTGGTCAACTATTACCATCGTTTTTTACCAAACATTGCTTCAATAATGACTCCACTATATACAGCACTGGCTGGAAAACCAAAATCACTATCCTGGGGCCCTGCCCAAGAAGATGCCTTTAATGCTGCCAAAAAATCTCTTTCTGCTGCAGCCCATCTTAACTTTCCAACACCTGGTCTACCTCTCATCTTGTCTACTGATGCCAGTGATACTGCAGTGGAAGCTGTCCTCGAACATATTAATCATGGAGTTTGTCAACCACTCGCCTTCTTCAGTAGAAAGCTTACTCCTGCTGAAACCCATTACTCCACCTTCGACAGGGAGCTTCTTGCTATTTATTCCGCTGTCATAGTCATAGATTTTATTACCAAATATTTAGTATGCATACAGGAATAAATATGTACATTATATTCAGAGGCACTAGTCTGCTGAGCAAGAGGTCCTTGGCAGGCAGTTTAATATTCATTTCATATAATTTAAAGTATGTTGGCAATAGTTAAAAAAAGCTCCAATATAGCAATCTCATACTTATCTTGTAATAAAGCAAAACAGTAGCCTGACCTTAACCTGGACATAATGATACATCAATATTGTATTAATTATTAATCAACAGCTGCTTGATTTTGCCTAGTAAATAAATGCTGTTTGAGTTTCTTTTTAAATAAAGTTGTGCCAGTTATTGTTTTGAAATCTGCTGGTAATGCATTCCAACATTTTGGGCCAAAACAGTGAATAGAAAATTTGTACAAGGTTGTTCTCGGCTGTGGACATATCAAATTGATATTGTTTCCTCTGGTTCCATAGTTGTGTTGAATAAATCTAAATAATTTTCTGTTATCATTAACATCACTATATATAATAATAAGACAGAAATATTGTAAAAAGTAATTAAATTTAAGCAAGTTTAGCTCCTTGCATAAAGAGGAAGTTGAGTCATATTTTCCACTATATGTAAAAGTTCTGATCAGTCTTTTCTGAGTTACAAATACATCCCTTACAATTGACGGCCAAGTACAACCCCAAATGGACAAACAGCATATAATATGAGGATAACACAGGGAATAGTATATGCTTTTTAAGGCCTCATTTGTTAGGTTATTGCGAATTTTATACAAAATTCCACACGTCTTGGACAGTTTTGAGCAGACAGATTGAAGATAATATTTCTAACTTAAATTTTAATCAATAATTACTCCCAAAAATTTCTTACAAGCAACTCTTTTAACTTCATATCCATTCATAATAACTTACCCAATATTGTGTACTACAGATCTTTTTTGAAATAAGATATAGTCAGTTTTGGAAACATTTAGCTTTAATTTATTAACAGAGACCCAGTTGTTGATTTTTTCTAGTTCACTATTTAAAACATAATGCAGGTGGTCAAGGTTATTATCATGCAAGAGAAGGTTGGTCTCATCTGCATAAAGAGTATATTTGAATTTATTACTGGCATTGGAAATTATATAAACTAAAAATAACAATTGGCCCAGTATTGATCCCTGTGGTACTCCCCTCTCAATAGTTTGCAACAAAGATGCTTTCCCATTACAATATACACTTTGTTTTATATTTTTCAAGTAGCTCTTAAATAACTGTAATGGTGTTCCCCTAATACCCACACAAGTTAGTTTTTCTATTAGTATATCATGGTCTAATGAGTCAAATGTTTTGGACAAGTCTAGGAAAACCCCTGCAACAAAGTTTTTATTTTCCAAATTTTGATAAACATCACTTGTAAAGTTCATTATTGCTTTTTCAGTGGTCTTATTATTACGGACGGAATCCGTATTGATTTTCGGATAATAGGTTGAACTTTTCCAGAAATTCTTTAAGTCTGTGAATAATCGCTTTTTCAAACACTTTACTTAAAGACGGTAAGATAGATATAGGTCTATAGTTATTTTCATCATCTACAGTGCCTGACTTAAATATAGGTATTACTTGCGCACTTTTTAGTTTGTCTGGAAAACATCCTTGCTTAAAACATAGATTGATTATGTGGGTAAGTGGGGTACCAATGTAATGGGCAGTGACCTGGAGTAGTTATGATGGAATTTCATCATATCCCGACGCTGTATTTGGTTTTAAGGTTTTTATATATTTAGTGACTTCCTCCCTTGTTACAGGTTACAAGTAAAACGAAAAGTCTGGTGGATTATTAAGAAACTGTCGGTGTGAGTTTTGTTGCACATTTTGTTGTTCCTGTGTTGGTTGTGCTATACTTAAGAAATGATTATTAAAGATATTAGCAGTGTGGTCATTATTATTTTTTATTTTGATTTCCTTTGAATGGTTAATTTGTTTTCGTCCCATTAGGGTGTTTATTGTATTCCAGGTGGACTTGCTGTTTCCTTGTTCCTTCTTAAGCTTATCCTGAAAATATCTATATTTTGCAGTTCGGAGTAGTGTTATTAATTTGTTCCCGTAAGCTTTATATCTGGTTCCAAAAGACAAAGGCCATTTTTATGCAAGCCTTTCTAATCGGTGTTTTTCTTTTAAAATATTTTTTAATCCTGCAGTTATGTGTGGGCATCTGTTGTTTTTATTATTTACAGTCGAATTTCTTAGAGGAAAGCAGTCTAGAAATTTATCTGTAAATGTTAATTTAAAAACTTCATTTGCATTATTTAGGTCAATGATATGTTGCCATTTTTCATGTGATATATCTCTAGTAAATTTAGCCATGTTATCATCAGAGTAATGTCTTTTTTCTACATATGCATCAAATTTGTGTTCTTCTTTTTTAAACTGGGAGTATACTCCGAAATGATCTGTTATGTCGGTTTACACTATGTAATTACTTATGTCTTCAAGATTTGTGGTCCAGATATGATCGATTAGAGATGCACTATTTTCATTTACTCTCGTAGGTATAGTAGTTAGTGGAAAGCAGCCACGTGACTACATTAAGATTATAAAATCAGTTACTCTTTGATCATTTATTTTAAACAAATCTAAGTTCCAATCACCGAATAAATAAATAGTTTTGTACTTTTTTCTTGCTGCAAAATCAAATACTTTCAGTAAAGCTTTAAGGAATTCAGGCATGTTCCCCTTTGGTGGTCTATCTACAGATGCAAAGAAGCAATTTTCCTTACCGTTATGTACCTGTACACTAACACATTCAATGAATCGTTCCATCATACTGCACTTCTTTATAACACTCGAGCTATACATATTAGCTACATACATACATACACCTCCACCTTTCCTGTCTCTGTTCTGAGTGAACATTTTGTACCCTGTTATATTATACAATGATTCAATATAATTATCCAGCCTAGTCTCCGAAACAGCTATTACATCACATATATTATTTTCTGTTAAACATTGATCAACAAATATTTGATGATTATTTGCAAGACTTCTAATGTTCATGCACAAAAACGAAAATGCATTTGATTTATTTAAATTTGAATACAGTTCATTTAAGTATATATAAATAGAAAAAGTGTTGGTTGCGTTTCTCATATTATTCAAAAACAAATCTATTTCATTTTCTAGATCAAGTGGGTTAAATATCATCTTATCAAGCTCATTGATACAATAAAAAGTCACAGAGTCCTTAGCAGTGGGCCGTTCTGTAATTGTAAGTCTGTTCTCAGACTGCTTTCAGTCACTTTAATGAAGAAAAGTAAAATGCTCTCTAGTTAAAGTAAGTAAGCAAACTACATGTTTGCATGCTATTAGTGTTATGTTTGTTCAAATACTTCACTGTGGGCTCTTTAATCGGTGAGATAAAATAAGTTTACATACATTTTAGAAAAAAAAAACCATTCAATTAATGTCGTCAGCGTCGCTTAAATATTTAGTAAAAGCATTTGCCTTCAGTGCTGGAATTTGGCAATTTTACCGCTACAGCCAACATCTGCATACGCAATGTGATTAGCAAGAACATTTGTTTTTAGAGCAATCACATCGACATTTACAATGAAGTTCATGGTCAGCTAATGGACGACTAAGAGTTACCTGTCTTAAAATTTTATAGCGCTGGTAGATAGCTTTTAGCAAATGCTTTGCGAGTGCATTTCTTTTTTGGTGGAAGTTGCTCTGATGTGATGTTAATTGATCAGAAAATAATTTATTTTGCCTCATGGACATCATCAATGACCATAACAAACATATAATGAAAAAAACTCTCATATTTTGATCAGCGATTGGTCGACATCAAAGCTGTTTACAATATTTTGCATGGTCTCAGAGTCTTCTTGATTTTTCTCTAAGAGTTTTATTGGTTTTATTTTTCATTTTCATAAAATATGTACTGGTAGTGTCACAAACAGATGACCTTGATTTGTGTGCTGTCTTTTAAGTTCACTACCATTATTTGAAAAACTTATTTGTAGTAGATTGTCATAGCTTTTACATTGTATATGAAGATTATATAATTACTAATGAATTATCTGATTCTGCAGGATAGTGTGCATGTAAAATAATTTGTGTAGCTTTCTCTCGTGTAGTGGATAACACTTTTACTCTCTCAAAAGTCTTTTTTTTCTCGTTGTTGACTTTTGACAACTTGAGAGAAGTATGGTTTGCCACAACGGAAATCATTTATCTCATTTTAATTTCGCATTCTTGTAATGTAGACAATATAGAGCTGCACCTGCATCATTTGCTGCATATAAAACACTTCCTGCCCTTTTTGATCTTTCCTAGTTTATACTGGAGATTCCAGGAATGTATCTATGACAGTCTGCTAGAGCAAAATTTCTAGCAGCTTCTATTTGTTGACCTAAAAATATATTCTGCAAGATTACTAAATGTTCTAACCACATGTTATATTGCATGCAGCATGATCATGTATTCCAAAATTTAAACTGATACATTTTTCTCATCAACCAGTGTCATGACAACTTCCCATAGCACTGAGAAAGTAATTTAAAATACTTTCTCATATCCATGTCTTTATTCTGAGTTATTTGACTGTCATCCTGACAAACATATGATTTGCTTTTCAAAAGTCAAATAAATAACTGTTTGACCGTAGCAGCAAGGCAATTATAGTAGTATATTTAATTGCAAGATAAATATTTTATTGTTCAATTATATGGAATGACTGCAAAAACAAAGTATGTTCATCAAAGCCCGAGAGATTCAAAATTTGTTACTGAAATCACTATTGGTCATGGCAAAACCTTGACAGGGTAACTCCATTTAATTGGGAAATAATTTAGTTCAAGGTTGGAGACCAAGTTAAGTATGTCGTGGTGAAGTTGATATAAAAGTTAATCAAAAATTTATACAGAAAAAGAGTTATATATTTTGAGACAAATAACTGTTCTGTGGACAGAAGCACTTGACAATAATAAAAACTAGTGATTCCAAGAAAAAGAACGGACAATGCAAATCAAGTTTTGTCTGTCAAGTGTTACACACTTTGTAACAGACTGTTTGAGGACATAAATGAAATAAAAATAGTATCAGTTCTCATAAAGGACTGAAAATACTTGTAAGAACTAAATAGGTTATTTTACTGTATATTTAACATATGTTTATAAGAATATCATATTCATATAAAAAAAATGACGAATTTATTATCATATATTTTATGATCTTTCATGCATGTCTACCTTATGGAAAAATAAATTGCATCCGTTGATTATAATAAAATAAATTTTCTAAGTTCTAGTACTATACTTTTAAATGATGCTAATTCTACTGCATGCTTTTCATAAGAATACTCCAATAAAGACTTAGGAAATACAAGCAATGTTATTCAATTATGTATCTATTATCATTATCATCTGCATGTGCATTATATTATATTGTATCACACAATGATGCCTTGTGTTAGCATCACATTATATTTCATATGCTGCACAACATATTGTGTGTATTCAGTGGTACTAATATGTACTATTTTCATATTATATAATTGCATTACGCTTTAGTAGTCACCGTGGCAAAGCGGTAGCATCTGCAACTTTGAGGCGTCAGGTCGAGGGTTCACGCCCTGCCACGGTCTGAGGTTAGAAAGGGCATACACTTAGGATGACGATTACATCTACCAAAGCGAGCCCTTTGCAAGAAGGCAATCGTCCTAGCTCTTGGTAAAAAAGGGAGTCCGTGACATAAAACCGAATCATATTTGCATTGCACTTTAATATATTGACTACATTTGCAGAAAATTTACTTTCAGATGTCAAAAGGGAGAATGGTGCTTTAAGCTCACATTTGCCTAATGATCTCACAAGAGAATAGATACTGACAATTTCATTTATCTTTTTTTTATTTTCTATTTTCATGAGTTTGGCATCAAGGCAGCCAAATAAAATATCTCTCATCGGGCTCATGGCTCAAGTAAAAAACGAGACGAAGAAAAAGAAGCAGTTTAATGACAAGGCAGAAAAAATGTGTTGATGACAAGAGAAATAAGAGCAATGAAGACCTAGAAACATGGCTCGATTAAGACCTAGGATGACTTTAAACCAGCTTTTTTAAGGAAAAAAGGTTATAAGGAATAGGCAAGACAGAAGGAGGAAGAGAGTTACAGAGCCTGGAGGTGGAAGGAATGAAGCCGTCACTTAACATATCAGTATTTGCACTACAAACCTCCACACAGTCCCAGTGTGACGAGGCCACATGAATTGTGTTACACAAACTCACCAGTAGGGAAGGGATGCAACTCGCCAAACTCGCTGGAGCAACGATGAATGTAGTACCGACAGAAAAGAGAAAGAGAAGATTCCTTCTAGTAAAAAAAAAGAATTCAGATTTTAGGTAAAAGATGGTAATAGATTCAGCTCTAACAAGGATATAAGTGGAGGAAGAATCACACCAGATGTGAAAACAGCATTATTAGCAGGGACGTATAACACTTTTATAGAGCTTTAGTAATTGAAAAGGGGAAGTCATGATGGAAACAAAATAGAACTCTGTCTTTGATGTAGTTTTAAACATTTGAGTAATGTGACTCCTCCAAGACCAGATAGAGTGTATCTGAATTTCGAATATGAAAATAGAATTAAGAGGTTGATTTTATTGGTTTTGAAGATAATCAGACTTTCAGGAGGAGAACATAAAGAAATAACAGTATACTGTGTCTTGGCAGCGTTAGATATAATTATGTATTGAGTGACTTACTCAGATACTCTCTGTAAATTGGAGTTGAGAACTGAAGGACGAGTGATGCGAAACTGATTTCAAGCAACAGTTGAAGGAGGTTAGGAGTAGGCAAAGGCAACATGAAGTGTAGAATCTATGTCAAATGAGTGGAGAAGAGAGGAAGTGGGGACTGGAGATCTTTAATGAAGAGAGGGATCAGAATAAGTGAAAGAACAGAACCATAATGTAATTTCACTGGTAACTTGGAATGACTAGGATGATGCGCCGTCAAGAACTACAGATATAATCAGTCAGAGAGAAAACTGGAAATCAGAGAACAGAGAGAAGGGATAAAGCCATAAGTAGGAAGTTTGGCAAATAAAGCCTTGTGCCTCACTCTGCCAAAAAGCTTAGCAATATCAAGAACGAAAGCAAAGCATTCCCCATAGTTCTTTAGAGAATATGACCCCAAAGGAGTGAAACAAGACTGGAAATCACCTTGTTGATTTTACTTGCTGAAGCCATACTGGTGATCAGAAATAAGTGAGTTGAAGAGAAATGATAAAGTCTGTATGGTGTTTAATCAGACATATTCCGAAGACATCCTAGTAATGAAGTATATTGCAATTCAGTACTTGATCATCTACATCTCATGTACTAATTATAAACTTAGGCAATGTAAACTTTTACTACATAAAATATATTGTTAAATGATGCACATTGAGAATTATTTTAAAGCTTACAACTGATTGGTTCGGAAGCTGTAAGCCAAGCTACACACATGGCTAAGCCAAATCCTAGTATATTGGTAGAAAGCATAACTCTTCTAGCATTCTATAATGAAATGTAGCTTGTGGTAGTAGTATCTATCCCGCACTAGCCTCAACTAATTCAACGCCTTTGTGTGAGAACATCAGTCGCTATAATAGGTCACTGATTGCATAGTGTTCTGTATACAAAATATGAATTTCAGATCAAAA
>JAXCGZ010011576.1:82500-96738 GCA_037179515.1 Halocaridina rubra | reverse complement strand
TTACTTGAAAGCTTAAAATGTAGAAATTAGCATGAGCTATGGAGAAATCATTAATAGTTTGGCTGAGCCGTAGCATTAAAAGAGAAATACATGTGGAATTTCATTAGTCACTATCACAAAAGAATGCATCTTTCTGCTTTTCTGATTCTTGAAATAAAAGCTTGTAAATTCATAAAAGATATATCTATATTAATTTGTATTTGATTACAGCAGATGCACCCAGTTTTGATTAGTTTCCAAACTTTTCCTGTTATGCCCAATGGAATATCCTTCCGAAACGCCCATTTATTTTGTTGCAAGATAAAACTAACAGTTCAAAACCGGCACCCTCTCAGACATTATTAGCAAGACCAGGTCTAAAGGTGTTAACAGAAATTATTTGATTGATCCAACCAATAAAGGCAGAAACTTTCACATATACTCCAGGAACATCTTGTCGTCCACATCCAAATCCCCAAGAAACTAGCCCACTGAGTTCATAATATCCATCAACATTGCAGACAAGAGGGCCACCGCCATCACCCTAAAATAAAATATAATCAATATTTGAAACTGGTGAATATAATGAAGAGTAAAATTCTATTATCTATGTAAAACTGAAGGTACAAATAATTTAGTCAACACTGACATAAATGGTATCAGGACTTTGATAGTGATAGTTTATCTGACAGTTGATACTCTACTCGTTGGCTACATATGCTTTTTTTCCTACAAAACTGTAAGTATGAAACGGTACATAAGGTTGTAAGACGCTTACTGAATTATGTCATGCATACCTGGCAAGAATCATGACCACTTTCCCCGCCAGCACAGAAAGAGGATGCTGGAAGAATGAAGATCTTCTCAGTCACCATATTGATCTTCCGTACGCATTCATTGTCTGATACTACAGGGACTTCTGCCTCACGAACTCGAAGGGGAATTGGTCCAGCTGTGGAAAATTAATAAAACAATTACAATACTATGAAATAGATATATAAAGGTATTGTGACAGTACTTCAAATAGCATCACCTATGATGTGACTCCTTGCAAGTGAAATATGATGAGCGTTACAGTACATATTATCTTCTTAAAACTCAATAATAAGGGTGGCTAAAACAAAAATTATTGTAATAAACTAAAAACATAAACAAAATTAGTCTTTCCTATTTCTTTCTCCTATTTACTAAGTTCTGCAAATGCCTACAGTATATCGATAATAGTACAAATGTCATAACCTCCAAAACCACAAAAGCTTGCTTCATGTGTCCCTCTTTTATCCTAACTCTATTTCAAAGATGAACTTCGAAAGTTTCCGAACGTACCTAATATCAAATAATTTTCTTTGCTTTTTCTTGCCTGTCTTCAGATTCCAGCCCTCATACACATTGTTAAAAACTAAATATTATGAAACTCAGGACACGGAAAATGCAGAAGTGCAAGGATACGAGGCAGTTATTTTTTTAATATGAACATATATGACAAACGCCATACAAGACAAGTCACCTTCATTAGAGCAGAAGCCGGGCATTGGAT
Source organism: Halocaridina rubra (assembly GCA_037179515.1). Classification (NCBI taxonomy): domain Eukaryota; kingdom Metazoa; phylum Arthropoda; class Malacostraca; order Decapoda; family Atyidae; genus Halocaridina; species Halocaridina rubra. The sequence continues at coordinate 95,222 of JAXCGZ010011576.1, read as the reverse complement.
AAAGACATGGGTAGAATATCAAGACTGGAATAACTAAGAATATTAAGCCAGTACAGGAAAATACACAAATTATATCTTTCTTATATTCAATTTGTCATTATTTGTATATATTTTAGACTGCCTAGTGCTAATCATGGTAGACTACATTCACTTTAATGTTTTTGGAAGTATTTTTTAGCGCTATTTGTTTATTTCTATAGCCCCACTTCATTCTGCAAGAGTTCTTATAGATATGAAAGTAAAGGTGATATATATATATCCTGTTGTTATTGGAGGCACCCAAAGCAGTTAAGGTACTCCTTGTCTGTCTTTGTTTTGTTTTATTGCCTTCACTAATGCTACAAAGTCAATAAATAAGAGGAAAGTATATTAATTGCAAACCAAGGAATCCGTATTGTACTTAATGCTATACAAACTGTATTATGTAGGGAATATAATACAACTTTTATTTAGTGTGCATTAGCATAACATTCTATATATCACAGGTGATTCGTTTTTGTTTTGCTAGTCTTTCTTTAAGGGTGGGATTCCATACTTTAGGTCTCTTGTTGAATGACATTTGATATGCAAAGATATATCTATGAGGTTTAAATTGAGTTTTATGAGATGAAGTTAAGATTCACTTTTCTCTATAAAGTGATAACTTTTACCACCGTTACAATGAGTAAATATGTTATTGTCAGATATTAGTGAATTACTATTCCACCTTTTCAGTCGTCTCTTTTCATGAATAATTCCATACCTCATTGAAGAATTATTGGATACATAATGACTGATATACTTAACTCCAGTATCTATTAATTGAGGATGAATATAGAGATATAATATATCCTATTCAGTACTGGAATACACTGTAACTTACTTGACTAAATATACTTACTCTCTCCCATATAACCATAACCAGTAACTATGCATCTGCTGCCAGCTACTTGACTAACACCTCTCGCTGGCAAACAGGCTAGGCAAACTCCTTCTTTAAGATCAGCGTGACCAGACAGTTTAAGTAAAGCAATATCATTATCTAAAGTTTGGGAGTTATGGTTATGATGGATGTAAGTTGTGGCTACTCTCAGGGTTTGGGCTCCTGGGGAGCCAAATTTGGTAGTTAGATCATGGTCACCCACTCTTACATATATGGCATCACCACTTCGCACGATGCTGAAAGTATAAAAAAAAAAATACAGAATTAATATGTGCCTTTACTAGAGCGAAAGAGACATAAATTCCTCTTGTTTTCATATAAACTCACAAAGGACATCTGAAATGAAGAATACATTCTACATGTCAAAATTAATACATAACTCTTCGCTTATAAGAAAAGACTAACACCTTCAGAATAGCCTTAAGCATGTCTGTTAATAACTTTTTTTCATGATAAAGCAATATGGAGACTTACTTTGCATCTTTTAAGTAGCATCCTTTTATCTAACTCTCAAAACAACAAAGGTAGTGTTCAGAGCTGCTAGAGCTTCGTTAAAATCAACTGTGTATGTGATATTTAGCGAATGTACTTAATAAACTTACTTTGTGACACAGTGTGCAGCTGTAAGTACCCACTGGGTACCAATCAATGTTCCCCCACACAAATACTGATTGAGAGAGTTAATAAGTGCCACTTGCCAGCACCATTCACCTGGAAGAGCATCTTCTCCACCAACAACACGTCCATTTCTCTGCGTTCCCTTGACACCACATACATATTTATTTCTGACTGGCGGTTGCGTTGTCCTAATCACATTCAGTGGGGGTACTGCAGTAAAAAAGTGAAAGAAATTAGAAAAATAAAATTTCACCGCACAAAAACTTAAGTATTACCCACTAAGGTTTTGTTCATCATTTTTAGTTAGTCATTCATTTGACTGATAGTTCTAAGTTTCATTATATTCATCTATTATAACTAAATAAAAGTATTTTTGGAAAATTTATCCACCCTGAAAGATATGAGTATTGACAATATTGAATAGTAAATAGCTGATATATGACAGAGGGAGAGATGTATTATGGCTGATTTGTCACGAGTTGTGGAGGGGGGAACCCTATGCAAGACCCACCAACACTGTCTTTGTAACTGTAGCGACTGCAGGGTCTAATAATAAAAATTGGTTTATTTCATAGATTTTTTTTCAAAGTGAAAGAATATAGTGTCTATATACGCAGAAAGACACTTCTGGTCTCATTTGGTTTTCTTTCTTAATTGTTATATCAATATTACTTGCAAGGGAAACAGTTCTGCAACCTTCAGAGCGGCTCCTTTCAGTACATTTAACGAACCCAGCCTGTTCTATCTTTGGATGGGTTAGTAATATATGAGTTAATCGCCTCAGTTGGCAAATGACTTTGTCACTAGCTATTGTTTTTCTAATCTACTTTCATCATCAAGAACTAGTATATGAACATCATTATGAAAACATTGTTCTTGTTACCCTTAGCATTTGGGATAGGAGTAAGAAATTGTCTTTAAGGAGATCCTCTCTCTCTCTCTCTCTCTCTCTCTCTCTCTCTCTCTCTCTTCTCTCTCTCTCTCCTCTCTCTCTCTCTCTCTCTCCTCTTCTCTCTCTCTCTCTCTCTCTCTCTCTCTCTCTCTCTCACTCTCTCATCTCTCTCTCTCTCTCTCTCGTCTCTCTCTCTCTCTCTCTCTCTCTCTCCTCTCTCTCATCTCTCTCTCCTCTCTCTCTCTCTCCTCTCTCTCTCTCTCTCTCTCTCTCTCTCTCTCTCTCTCTCTCTCTCTCTCTCTCTCTCTCTCTCTCTCTCTCTCTCTCTCTCTCTCTCTCTCTCTCTCTCTCCTCTCTCTCTCTCTCTCTCTCTCTCTCTCTCTCTCTCTTTCAAATGGTCTTTGGATTTCAGTGAAGTATTCAATTAGGTCCATGAAAGCAAAACTAATAAAATCTCAGAGGAAGATAAGGAAAAGGGCGATAGACAAGATTCAGAAAATTAAAAAATACTGTGAAAAATGCTTAGATGTGGACAAACAGTCTTTAGGTTATGACTGATGTCTCTCTTTATGCATAATAAATGCATTCAAATTATTACGCAATGCAAAGTTAGCCTTATGATGGGATCAATACAGATTACTTTCCTAGGGATCCATAGTAATATAAAGTCATTTGCTCGTCATATATGTGAAGTTATTTAAAGAGTCACAGCCTGCAACTATATTTTGATCCCATGATGAGAGAAAAACTCACTTGAGTTTCTGGCACTCTTCAGGTCTATGTATTTCATAATCTTGACTTCATTCACAACGTGCTCCAAAGATAGCTCAGGGGTATCTTATGGCATTTTCCTCTACATTGGCTCTGCTATAGGTTGACCTATAAATGCATCATAGTATTTTCTATCCTTTGTCTCAAGTTGAAAGAAAATATTTGAATTTATATCTGAATAATGACATTGAGGGAGAGGCGTTCAATAATGATATCTATGCTCATACCTGTCAAAGTTGAGGAAATATAAAAAAAAAATCCATTTGCAGGATACTTGCCTCCCTGATTAAAATCTATATTAACTCTATCCTGAAAAAAATATAATGCTTCATATTAAGATCTTTATATAGATTTTTCTCTCCATGTACGTAATTATTATAACAAACGTTTTAAGCGCTTAAAAGAAGTCTTACCAAAAGTATCATTCCGTCTAGGTGAATATATCTGGTAGTTTGGCTGTTGGTCGTTAGAATTCTGTTCGTGGGAAGGATGTTCATATGGACTTTGCTCATATTGAGTTAGCTGTGGTTGTTCATATGAAGGTTGCTCGTAACGTGTTTGATGGTATCCTCCCTGCTCATATGACGGTTGCTCATATTGGGACTCTGCATACTGTGGTTGTTCATGTGCTGGTTGTTCATATGCATTGTGCTCATAAGACTGCTCATAGTCGGGTCTATAATGAGGCTCATATGGCGGATTCTCAAATCCTGGCTGGCCATACGGTGGTTGTTCATATTCTCCATGGTCATAATGCTGCTCATAGCCAGGATATGTATGAGCATCATATGATGAGTGTTCATATTCCCCTTCATGTGGTGGCTTCCAAACTGTGTCATTTCTTGCAGTATTAAAACTATCTTCATACCGGATCATATCTCTGAGTGCAGATTTCGGGGAGCAACACTCAGTATTTGACTTCTTGCACTTGAATACATCTGTCATTTCAGCATTACCTAACAAGAATATACACATATTGTATGCAGTCTCACTGCTAGCTCTCCATATCTCCATACATGTATAGCAGTTGCATATCAAATTATATAGAAGTATGAACAAACATTAAACATATATAAGTATTAACATCAGGATTTAATGTAGCAAATGGTTACATAAGGGATACTTACCAAAACAAGTAAAGGAAAGGAATGGTTGAATGCAAGTACCAGGGCAGTCTTGCCTAAGATCTGGAGCCTCTGTTGTAGGAGGAGGTGTTGTGGTAGTTGTAGTAGTAGTTGTTGTTGTTGTGGTTGTAGAAGTGGAAGTTGTAGTTGGGGGTGGAGGTCGTGCTGTAAATCTCTGAGGAGGTCGCTGGGGTCGTCTGTCCACAGGCCTTGGAGGAGGAACCCCCGGTCTGGAAAATATATCTGCCAAAGCATTGAAAGGTGGTGGAAGTGGCTCGTCAACAGGTCTCATAGGCGGTCTAGGAGGTAATGGTTGTCTGGATGGAGGCACGACACTTTCTCCTTGATTATCACAGCATATGGTTCCTTCTTCACAATTGCTAATTTCTATCAACACAGAAGGCTGATTGCAGAAAGAGGAAGCCACCTTTGGCAGGCAAGCACCTGGACAAGGTGGTAAATCAGGCTGTGGAGCTAATGTGGTAGTAGTTGTGGTAGTGGTTGTAGTAACTGCAGTAGTTGTAGGATCTCTAATATCATTATCTGGGTTCTTTGGAGCAGGTGTTGGCTTTTTTCTTTGGGTAACACAGCATCTTCCTCCTCGTGGACATCTGCCATCTCTATCTATTTCGTCACAGAGAAATGCAAAGAAACCAGCAACGCAAGTCCCTCTACATCGATCTTCAGGAAGAATGTTTCTGTTGGGCGGTGTTTGTGGAGGACGCCTTGTATATACTGTTGATACTTCAGTTGTCGGTTGTTCTGTTGTTGTGCTCGTTGTAAGGGCAGTCGTTTGTGCTCCCTGCTGAGAAAAAACAAAAGATATAAATCCCGAATTTATTTATGCATTTTATTCTTTTTACTGAAGTTTGTGGATCATTCTGTAGATCAAATGATATGACAAGAGCCCAATGGCTATAAATTTCAAGTTTGATAAAATGATTTGTTACATTTGTGTTGGATCAAAAGTGAAGAATGTTATTACTCAATGTACATTCTGAATGTTTAGCGTCTTTTCAGTGCTTAGGGTCTCGTGTGAGGCCAATTGGGAAGGAACTGTTGTAGGATCCTTAATATATGAGAAAAGGAATTTGTATATTCTATTTTATTTTTATGGTCCTTGATATCTCTTGTAATTGGTTCTATGATTAATAAATAAATAAATAAATAAATAAATATATATATATATATATATATATATATATATATATATATATATATGTGTGTGTGTGGTGTGTGTGTGTGTGTGTGTGTGTGTGTGTGTGTGTGTGTGTGTGTGTGTGTGTGTGTGTGTGTGTGTGTGTGCTTACCTAATTGTGTTTACGGGAAAGAGCCCAAAGCTCGTATCTTCCCGTCTCCTCATCGGTTCCATTTTATACTTAGTCATACTTATCATACCTATCCTTAAAACTATGGATTCAGATAGCATTCACTACCTCCTCGCTTAGCCAATTCCAATTATTAACTACTCTTACACTGAAAAAGTATTTCCTTACATCCTGCAAACAAGTTTTCTTACCAAGCTTCAAACTATGACCTCTAGTTCTAGAGCCAGCCATATCAAAATATCGATCCCTATCCACTCTATCATAACCATGAAGGAATTTAAAGACTGTCACCATATCCCCCTCACTCTTCTAGCTTCGAGTGATGGTAAGTCTAATTCCCTCAGCCTCTCATCATAACTGAGATTGCGTATTTCTGGCACCAGTTTCGTGGCATGTCTTCGAACTTTTTCAAGCTTAGCTATGTGCTTTTTCAAGTGTGGATTCCAAATGGGGGCTGCATATTCGAGTTTTGGCCTCACATAGGTTACATAAATATTTCTGAACATATCCTTATCCATGTGCCTGAAGGTTACCCTTACATTTGATAAGAATGCATATGCTGCCCTTACTATGCCATTTATATGTATTTCTGGAGACAAATCTGCCAGTATGTTTACTCCTAGATCTCTCTCATTTTCTGTCTCTTGAAGTTGTACTCAAGCCACCGAGTAGTCAAGCTTGGGCCTTCTTGCACTTGTACCCATTCTCATTACCTTACATTTTGAAGCATTGACTTTCATTAGCCACTTTTCTGACCACTCATGCAGACTATTTAAATCCTCCTGAAGTTCTCTACCATTGTTCTCGTTTTTTACTTTCTTCACAATCTTTGCATCATCTGCAAACATATTCATGAATGAATTTACAGACTCTGGTAGGCCATTTACATATACAAGGAACAAAAGTGGCCCTAAAACTGAACCTTGTGGAACTCCACTACTAATTCTTCTCCATTCAGATACTGAGTGTCTTACTCTAACCCTCTGTTCCCTTCCTTCTAAGTAAGTTTTTATCCATTCCAAAACATTTCCACCTATTCTAGCCATTGCTTTCAGCTTCCTAATAACTCTCCCATGTGGAACAGTGTCAAACGCTTTCTGGAAGTCCAGGAATATGCAATCTGCCCAGCCCTCTTTTTCCTGTAAGATTTGGCTTACCTCATCATAAAATTCTAATAAGTTTGTTACTGTTGATCTACCTTCTCTGAAGCCATGTTGCCTCACTGACAAAAAGTTGAAGGATTCTAAGTGAAGAGAGATATGTTTCCTTAGTAGATTCTCCAAAACTTTGCAAACTATGCTGGTCAAGGAAACTGGTCTATTGTTCAGAGCCGTATCCCTCCTTCCCTTTTTGAAGATAGGTATCACATTTGCTTGTTTCCAGCATCTTGGAATCTCTCCTGACTCCATTGAGTTTCAAATACTTAGTGCCACTGATATTGAGTTTGCGCATTTTTTAAGCACATGAGGGGATATGTCATTACGACCTGTAGCTTTATGAACATCTAAATCCATCAGCGCTTTGCATACCTCTGTGGCTGTAAAGTTGATGTTCTCTAATACCGGCCCTTGAGCTTCTCTCTCTGCAATCTGAGGGGGTGGAGTATTTTCTACTGTACATACTGACTGAAACTCCTTGTTCAATTCTTTGCAGATCTCCTCATCCGTCTCAGTGATGCTTCCATCCGTTCTCTTTAACCTTAAAACCTGTTCTTTTACCTTCAGTTTTCCTCTGATAATGCTGTGGAAAAGCTTGGGATTTCCTTTAGCCTTCCTGGTGATGTCCCTCTCATAGTCTCTCTCTGCCTCTCTCCTTTTACTTAGGTAGTGTGATTACCTAATTGTGATTACCTAATTGTGTTTACGGGAAAGAGCCCAAAGCTCGTATCTTCCCGTCTCCTCATCGGTTCCATTTTATACTTAGTCATACTTATAATACCTGTCCTTAAAACTATGGATTGAGATAGCATTAACTACCTCCTCGCTTAGCCAATTCCAATTATCAACTACTCTTACACTGAAAAAGTATTTCCTTACATCCTGCAAACAAGTTTTCTTACCAAGCTTCAAACTATGACCTCTAGTTCTAGAGCCAGCCATATCAAAATATCCATCCCTATCCACTCTATCATAACCATGAAGGAATTTAAAGACTGTCACCATATCCCCCCTCACTCTTCTAGCTTCCAGTGATGGTAAGTCTAATTCCCTCAGCCTCTCATCATAACCGAGATTGCGTATTTCTGGCACCAGTTTCGTGGCATGTCTTTGAACTTTTTCAAGCTTAGCTATGTGCTTTTTCAAGTGCGGATTCCAAAAGGGGGCTGCATATTCGAGTTTTGGCCTCACATAGGTTACATAAATATTTCTGAACATTTCCTTGTCCATGTGCCTGAAGGTTACCCTTACATTTGATAAGAATGCATATGCTGCCCTTACTATGCCATTTATATGTATTTCTGGAGACAAATCTGCCAGTATGTTTACTCCTAGATCTCTCTCATTTTCTGTCTCTTGAAGTTGTACTCCAGCCACCGAGTAGTCAAGCTTGGGCCTTCTTGCACTTGTACCCATTCTCATTACCTTACATTTTGAAGTATTGAATTTCATTAGCCACTTTTCTGACCACTCAAGCAGATTATTTAGAGCCTCCTGAAGTTCTCTACCATTGTTCTCGTTTTTTACTTTCTTCACAATCTTTGCATCATCTGCAAACATATTCATGAATGAATTTACAGACTCTGGTAGGTCATTTACATATACAAGGAACAAAAGTGGCCCTAAAACTGATCCCTGTGGAACTCCACTACTAACTCTTCTCCATTCAGACACCGAGTGTCTTACTCTAACCCTCTGTTCCCTTCATTCTAAGTAAGTTTTTATCCATTCCAAAACATTTCCACCTATTCTAGCCATTGATTGCAGCTTCCTAATAAGTCTCCCATGTGGAACAGTGTCAAACGCTTTCTGGAAGTCTAGGAATATGCAATCTGCCCAGCCCTCTCTTTCCTGTAAAATTTGGCTTACCTCATCATAAAATTCTAATAAGTTTGTTACTGTTGATCTACCTTCTCTGAAGCCATGTTGCCTCACTGACAAAAAGTTGAAGGATTCCAAGTGAAGAGAGATATGTTTCCTTAGTAGTTTCTCCATAACTTTGCAAACTATGCTGGTCAAGGAAACTGGTCTATAGTTCAGAGCCGTATCCCTCCTTCCCTTTTTGAAGATAGGTATCACATTTGCTTGTTTCCAGCATCTTGGAATCTCCCCCGACTCCAGTGACTCCTTAAATATGATACTTAGTGCCACTGATACTGTGTTTGCGCATTTTTTAAGCACATGAGGGGATATGTCATCAGGACCTGTAGCTTTATGAACATCTAAATCCATCAGCGCTTTGCATACCTCTGTGGCTGTAAGGTTGATGTTCTCTAATACCGGCCCTTGAGCTTCTATCACTGCAATCTGAGGGGGTGGGGTATTTTCTACTGTAAATACTGACTGAAACTCCTTGTTCAATTCTTTGCAGATCTCTTCATCCGTCTCAGTGATGCTTCCATCCGCTCTCTTTAGCCTTAAAACCTGTTCTTTTACCATCAGTTTTCCTCTGATAAAGCTGTGGAAAAGCTTGGGATTTTCTTTAGCCTTCCTGGTGACAACCCTCTCATAGTTTCTCTCTGCCTCTCTCCTTTTACTTAGGTAGTCATTTCTTGTTCTTTTGTAGGTTTGCCAGGCATTTATGTTTTTTCTCCTCCTATACCTTTTCCAGCATTTGTCTCTCCACTCCTTAGCTCTTTTACACCCATTATCGAACCATTTCTCTCTGGCATGAATTACACCTACTTTGGTGACAGGTATGCAGCAATCTACTATCTTCCCATATTTCTCACAAAAGATGTCATACATTTCTTGTACAGATTTGTTGTAAAATAAGGTTCTCCAGTCAATAACTGCAAAAAGCTCATTCATTTTGATGTAATCTCCTTTCCGATAGTTCCTCCTCATGTCCTCAGTGCCTCTACTCTCAGGAAGAATATCTTCAATGATATACTCCATCAACAACACACAGTGGTCACTCTTTCCAATTGGTGGTTCATACTCAATTTTTTCAATATCCAACACATTATCTGTGAACACTAGATCAAGTAGTGATGGCTCATCCCCACCCCTGGCCCTTGTTGGTTCCATTACATGTTGGTGTAGGAAATTCCCTTGTACGCAATCTAGGAATCTTGCCCCGAATGAGTCCTCACCACTGTGTGGGTCAAGATTTATCCAATCTATCTCTTTATGATTAAAGTCTCCCATAATCAAAATCCTACATTATTTTTCCCGTGCCATGTTAACAACTGAGTTTATGATTTCAATAGTACCTATATGACTTTCCTCATAAACTTCAAGCCTATTTTGGTTCCTTGGTGGGTTGTATACAACAGTTATTATAATGCTCTCTGACCCAGTATTTATGCGAGCAACAAGAAATTCCTTGAACTCACTTTCTATAGCCAAGTTTATTTCTTCGACTTGAATCCTTTCACTTATGAGCAGTGCTATCCCTCCACCAGTCCTCTCAGATCTTTCAACCCTTAGTATTCTGAAACCCTTAGGAAAAACTGTGACACTGTTCATGTCCTCACTCAACTTAGTCTCTGTAATTGCTACTATATCTGCCTTACTGTTGTGAATCCTATCTTTTAATTCTACTGCCTTACCAGCTAATCCATCAGCATTTGTGTATAACAATCTTAATGAGGCCCCATCCCCTGATCTTCTGTCATTATCTTCTTTATCTCCCCTTTGTCTGGAAGAACTCTGTAATGAAAATTTTTCTTCTCTTCTTCATTTCTTTCATCATTTAACCTTCTTGCCTCTTGCAACAAGTTTTTGATCTTTCCCATCTCTTCCTGTGTTCTGTATCATCTAATGAACACTTCTTTGAATTCTTGAAGGTCTTTTAGACTTTTTTTCTCAACAATATTTCCCTACATGTTTCCCCTCTCTCAAAGGTTACTTTTGTTGGTCTCGGCTTTCCTTCCCTCGAATATTTACCTAGTTGGTGTATGTTTACAATATCCTCAGGACCACATACTACTCCAAGCTTTCTTATCAGGTCTACAACCCTAGCTTTATTTTCTTCAAGTCTCCCCTGCCATGTTGGCTCCTGGGATTCGCTTATGCCTGAGATTACCACTGTCTTCTCCTTATCAAGTGCCTGTCTGATGAGTGGGTTTGCCCTTTCCATTACAACGTCTTTCATTTTTTCGATTACTGTCTCTTTATAGTCAACTGTTTGCATGTTTTCCAGTGCCACCACCTTTACAGCCTCTTTTACTGCCACATTCCCCTTTAGTGTATCAGCAAAGGAAGTTTTCATGGCATCATTTTCCATATTCAGCTCCTGGAACTCTTTTCTGAACTGTTCAATGTTTTCCTTAATCTGGACATTCCAAGCAGCAATCTCATCTCTCTCAGAAGAGAGCAGTGAACTAGCATCTAATTCCTTTAGGTTGTCATTCAGCTGTTTGTTTTTATCTTCTTGTTTAGAAATTCTAGATTCTAGTTGACTCTTTTCCCCTTTCCATGTGCCTGAAGGCTACCCTTACATTTGATAAGAATGCATATGCTGCCCTTACTATGCCATTTATATGTATTTCTGGAGACAAATCTGCCAGTATGTGTGTGTATGTAATTATATATATATATATATATATATATATATATATATATATATATATATATATATATATATATATATATATATATATATATATATATATATATATATATATATATATATATATATATATATATATATATATATATATATTATATATATATATATATATATATATATATATATATATATATATATATATATATATATATATAAGTATGTATGTGTTGTCATAACTGTGTTCATGGGATAGAGCATTAAACCCCGTAAATCCTTATCTCTTATTCGATTTCATTTTACTCAAAGTTACTTATCATATCCGTCCTTAAAACTATGAATGCAACTAGCATTTACTGTTTCCTCACTCAGCAACTTTAACTTATCAACTGTTCTTACACAGAAAAGACCTTCCTTACATCCTGCAAAAAAAGTTTTCTTAAGAAGCTTGAAGATATGAACTCTATTTCTAGTCAGTTAAGTCAGAATATCGTTCTCCGTCCATTCTGTCATGAAAGATTTTGAGAACACGTTACCATATATCTTCCTCTTCCTTAATCGAACTATTTTAGTCTTTCCTCTTGACTGAGATTACACATCTCTGTCACCATCTTAATGGCAAGTTTTTGAAGTTTCTCCAATTTATTAAAGGTTTTTTTCTTGTAGGGGTATCAAAGGGTACAAAAGTTTCAATTTTTGGCCTCACATAAATCACGTAAATATTTCTGAACCTTTCCTTACCCATGTGCCAAAAAGCCATCCTTATGTTGCTAACAGAGCATATGTTGAGTAATTCCTAATCAAAATTACTTAATTGTGCTTATGGGAAAGGGTACAATGCCCGTAACCTCCATCACCTGATCGGTTATATTTGTGTACTTAATAATTATAAGATTTGTCCTTAATTCTGTAAATGCACTTAGCATTACTTATCTCCTCACTTAACGAATTCCATTCATCATCTATTCTTACACTGAAAGAGTACCTCTTTGCATACTGCAGAGAGGTTTCTTACGAAGCTTCCAGCTAAAACCTCTAGTTCTAGAGCCACACATATCAAAATATTGCTCCCTGCTCTGTGAAAACCATAAAGGAATTTGAAAAAAAGTACCATATCCCCCCTTCTTTCTTTTACCTTCAAGTGATGGCAAGTCTAACTCTCTCAGCCTATCCTCATAATTAAGAATGCGTATCTCCGTCACCACTTTCATAGCATATCTGAACTTTTTCCAATTTATTTGTAAGGTTGTTCATGTTTGGATTCAAATAGGGTGCCACATTCAAGCTTTTGCCTCACTTAAGTTTCATAAATATTTTTGGAAATTTCCATATCCATATGTCTGAATGTGTGCGTGTGTGTTACACAAATATTTCTCATGTCCTTGTCCATATGTCTG
>JAXCGZ010011576.1:77500-80000 GCA_037179515.1 Halocaridina rubra | reverse complement strand
ATGTTCTGTGAACATTAATATTTTGAGTTGCTGGAAGAATTGCCATTTTAAATAAAAACAATTATGACTCGCAGTAACGAGCTTTATTTGAACTCTAATTTCAAACAAGGGCAAAATCTCAACATACCTCTGTTTCTTCGGGGGTAGAGTTTTTTGGCTTCAAAAGGACAAATTCTTTTGGAGGCTCATCAACATCAGCGAAGAGGTCGACAGACACGCAGCATCTGAGTCCTGGCCTACATAGCAAGTTCACATCAAGAGCTGCCTCACAAAGCTCACTAATTCTATTTGCAACACAGACACCAGGGCAAACTCGCAGACCTAGTATAGATGAAAATAAATATATAATTATTGGTTAGTTTGCAGTGAAAATTATGTGAATAAAAAGACCGTCATCACTGGCTCCTGATCAAACCTTGGCTTTTTGCATGTAAAGGAAGCACACAGACATCATGTACAGCTGTTAAGTTTATGACTTACTGCTAGAAGGAGCATAGGCCTGTGCTTCAGGAGTCGTCGTCTCTGTCAATTGCACATTGACTTCTCCTACGTCTGTGTCATCGCGCATTTCTATACCAGGGTCTTCGTCAGGATAGTCTCCCATTGAGATAACTGATTCTCTTCGGTCACCTGTTTCACCAGGACCTATTACACCTTCCGTCAAGGGTTGAGAAGTTGAAAACCTAGGGTCGGGGTCTTCATATTCCTTGTCGTTGTTTTCCACTACTCCTCCCCAAGTGGAGAGACCATCAGTAACTGCTGTTGTCTGCGAAGCATATGTAAATCATGTGATATTTAGCAAGTGCATAAAAGTGTGAGGTGAAATATGCATATGTCCATTCGTAATATGATGGTCATCAAGTCTTTGGATGATCTTCGAAGAGTGGAAATTATAAGGAATAATATTAAGACCACAAAGTAACTGTATCAGATAATACATAGATAAAAAGTGATCGGGAACCACTTCACCGGTTTGACTTAACATAGTAACTTTACATGGCATCATTTCAAAAATATAATGCAGGTTAAAGATTTCAGTCAACTGTACTGTTCATTTGTTACCTCAGCTTTTGTTAAACGAAATCTTTACCACGATAATTAACCATATTTCACAATGCTGGAGTACATTATAACACAACCAATTTACTGTGTTTCATATGATTTTCATAACTCTAAAGTTACGGTCACACTGAACGCGATTTGCGAGGGGTGTGGGGGTTGGCTGGCAGATCGGCGGCAAGACCAATCTGTCATCTAATGTAGCAGTCACATCCAATATGGCCACACCCAGTAGCAAACTAGAGTTCGTTCTGGCCTCCAACCCCCCCCCCCCACACACACACACACTAACCATTAAGCAAATCGCATTCAGAATGGCCGTAGTCGTATACTCATCAATATTAAGATATTTAGTAACTCACATCTTGTTCGGCCCCAGCCTCTGTCGTATCTGTAACAGTTGGATCGTCTGTTGCACCTTCCTGGCTTTGATTCCCATCTGGTAAAGCAAAAGATATATAATGGACATTTTTACTGCTAATCAGTATGTATATGACTTTAACTTGAGAATGTGGAAAATATATAGTAAGGAAGTCACAAGTAAGACTGAAGCAAAATTAAAACACATGTACGCCTATTAAAGTAATATCAAGATATGCTTATGATTCCTGTTGTTAGATTCCTGCTAAGATAACATCACATGTATTTCGTGATTATGATCTTGCAAATGACAAAAATAGAGTAGCAGTTCTCCTAGCCTTTCTTCTTTTTCTTCTTCTTCTTATCTGAAGAACACACCAAGTATGCGCTATTTATTTAAGAGGTGGCTTAATGCATCGCAAATGGACACCACATTGCATATGACTTACAATATTTTCTCAGTTCTCAACGTTTTAGCATAACAGATAGAAGAAAGAGAACAACAAAGTATTCATGAACATATAGTTTTGAAATGTAACACTATAGTTTGCAAATTTATTGCTCTGCTAACGATAGTAACACGTGCTCAATCAATAGTGACACGAGGAAAAACATGAGCGGAAGTCTCTATCCACTGTAGATAAATTCTGTAAGTTCCGACTTTGGAATATTATCTTGGCAGTCTAAATGGTGACAGCATCAAGTTGAAGATCAGCAATGAGAAATTTCTGTATGATTTCGGGCTGTAAACATATTATAATTCCTCTCAAAGTAGATTAATAAGAAAAAGTCTAAAACATTATTTCTATCAATCTTAACTTTTCACATAATTACAAAATATTACTTTTTGGTTACTTGAAACCCTTTCAATACTTCAAAGTGGAGGAAAACTTGATAAGTAATTCTAAGTTTATCAGAGAAGAATATACCCTCGTCTATGATATACTGAGGTTATCTCAAGGCTTAAGCATATACCTACGGTATATAAAAGCAACTAGTCAAGCCCATGGACAGAGTTAGGATAAGGAAGGGATTGGTAAATGAAGGGGAATTTTATATATGTATAGTTTTCTTTTAAAGG
>JAXCGZ010011576.1:42500-50000 GCA_037179515.1 Halocaridina rubra | reverse complement strand
CATTCTCCAGTGACCAAGAGCATTCTAGGGAGATGAACCAAAAACAAACGTGGGTAATTCAGTCTGCTTCGATGCAATTTGGACCTTTCAGAATTCATTTGCAAAATCTCCAATTACTGTTTACTTTAAGTACAATGTGTACATATTCCCTCGCTCTTTTCAGTTGAAAATATATTTGTTGATACAGTTACTGCGATTCATTTACAAACAAAATTACTGAGAAAGTTATCGTGATTATGTTTTCCCGAGTGCATAAGCTTGTCCTTGTAAGTTTACTCTTTTCAAAATTATCTATAGCTTTCGATAAAGGGCGATTTAAAGAGTTTAAAGCCACATTCTATACAACAGGTTTCTTTTGAACCATTGGGAATTACTGAAAATGAATATGTACTTATGTAAGTTACGATACTTTGGTAAAGTATCATATAATTTCATCCTTGATGAGGTGATACTTTCCTCATACAATATTTACCTTTCAAAAGAGCTGAGAGAAACTCAAGTACAGTACCAACAACCTCTGCCTCAGAAACTAAACAACGAATTGGCTCTGAGAATAAGGTCCTCGCAGTCACCCTTGATACTAACTCTTACATTAGAATCAAACTTTCTATTTGCAAACGTTTCACTTGCATGACTCACTGCATGATGGGGTACTTGCCCTCGCCTTACATACTACAAAATGCATATGCGAGTATATATGAAGTAAGTCTCGTTCATATATTTCTTCGTTGTCAGCAACTTTTGCCCTGTTCATATAGAGTCGCTGTTTCTCATTAACCTCTTTGGAGACTAGTGGTTGGCTTTGACTATAAAATTACAGTCAGATGTCCTTCCTGATAACAGCCCTCTCCATATTTTTTCTCCACTTTTGGTACCGGCACCAAGTTGAGCGGGCTTTCTCGCATTGTGGTTGGATTCTTTTCCCCAATGGTTATATTTTCATACATTTTTCCTAAATTTCTGTGGTAAGGGTAACACATCCTAAAAATTCCAATAAGAAAAAAATGGTGATTGGGAATTTCTTTTAAGATCATCTAGGAATACTCAGTAACTTTATATGGCAGCCCATGTCATCTCAGCAGGTTCAGTGAACACATTGCAAGTCAGTGATGGAACACTATCATCATCATCTCTGGCTTTGAGGAAGAAAATAATTATTGTCCCACGTTTCATATCCACGATTTATTCTACCATTTGCATCAGCATTGTAAAGTTTTAAAACAATACCTGGTCAATTCATACTTTTTGGAATCAGTATTCTTTAGAAAGTTGAAAATATTTACAATATTCATTAACATAACATTAGTTAATAAAAAAAAATTAAGTTGTACTCACTACCTTAATAATCATTTCTGTTGATGTGCGTGCTTTGTACTAGTAAATAAAAAAAAAATTAAATAATGAGAGAAAAAATGTAACGTAGAAAATGAAGCGATTTTTGTTATATAGGGCATCTCTGTGTTCATTAAATTACCCCCTGGAGCACTACGCCCCAATCTTCAATTATATACAAATTTTACCATGAGGAGATCCGGTCGCACATTCGCTTCTGAAGACATACCGCATTCCTAAAGATATACATTTTTAAGTTAAAATATATATCCTAACTAACATCCTGATTTTCCGTAAAGACTTTTTCTCCTTTGTGGAGAAAGTGTGTATGACTATGGAGAAATGACAACTTAAATGCCAAGAGAGAGAGAGAGAGAGAGAGAGAGAGAGAGAGAGAGAGAGAGAGGAGAGAGAGAGAGAGAGAGAGAGAGAGAGAGAGAGAGAGAGAGAGAGAGAGAGAGAGAGAGAGAGAATTCCATCCATATGGTGTCAAAGCTACCCTTGTTGAATTAAGTTCATAATACAATATAGCTAAGCAAAGCATTATGTATTGATATTTATCTATGCACTTAAAAGAAGGTTCTATGTTTTTATGATATATCATCTTCATAGACATAAGCATATATACAGTATCAATATGCATAGAAATTAGCAATCATATCACTGTATCAATAGAATCATCACTAATTTCTATGTATACTGATAATGGATGCATGCTAATTTATTTGAAATTGGGAAATCATGAAAAATAAGACTCATATACTAATATTAAAAGTAGTTTCGTCAGAACCAAATCCACAGAACTACTTTTTAATAATGTTATAAACCTAACTGGGGATTCAGACGGGAAATCTAAGAACTCTGTAACCGGCTACCTAGCAGTCTGGAATCAG
This sequence comes from Halocaridina rubra, assembly GCA_037179515.1. Taxonomy (NCBI): domain Eukaryota; kingdom Metazoa; phylum Arthropoda; class Malacostraca; order Decapoda; family Atyidae; genus Halocaridina; species Halocaridina rubra. The sequence continues at coordinate 47,775 of JAXCGZ010011576.1, read as the reverse complement.
ACAGAGTAGTAGTTGGATGGCGTTTGGCTATAGTCCAAGCTTAGACTACATCGTACCAAAACCGCTAGGTAGGGGTTATCGTCCTAGTTGGCACTGCAAATGCTACTAGAATTAGAGGGCTACAGTTTCGCTCACTGGCTCCAGGTATATTAGTCATGCTACTGCCGAAACCCGACTACTGTCATTAATTTTGGTTCCAATAGAAAACTACAACTACGCAGACCTATTCAATCGAGTTCACCTGAATTTTGTAAAGCGCATCAAATTATGTATTGAAAATTATGGAAATCATATTGAAAATATTATTTATTAACATTAGATTTAAATAAAATTGTTTTGTTTTAAAAGTATGTGTTAATCTCCTGTGTACCCAGACGAAGTCTGGGTACACAGGAGATTAACACATACTTTTAAAACAAAACAATTTTATTTAAATCTAATGTTAATAAATTATATTTTCAATATGATTTCCGTCATTTTCAATCCATAATTTCATGCGCTTTACAAAATTCAGGTGAACTCATGTGAATAGGTCTGCATAGTGAAATTTCCTATGTACCCAGACTTTGTGGACACCCTGCATATTCTCCCTTACTAAATATCACAGCCACGTGAACAGGAGTACCGTATGAGTTTTTTAGTCATAATTTCGATAGACTTTACATCTGTATGCCAGATCAAAAACATGTGACAGCTCTATAAATTATTATTTCCTTATATAGTAAACTTAGAGTAACAGGCCTATTGCCTTAAATTCTTTGACAAACAGTTTTTTTTTTTGTGACACTAGGACGGGCAAAAATAATAAAATAAATCTGCCCTTATCGAGCCTGGGCACGAAGAAAAAAGTAGAGAGAGACAGAGATGGCAATTGTTGTGACTTGTTAGACGAGAAAGGATAGTTAGAAATATATACAAACCTGAGAGCCTTGTTTTTTTATTTTTTTTTAAATGCTGCCATCATACTCGATATTACTAGGTACAGAAAGTTTTCTCTTCTGACTTGCCAACTACTTAGAAGCTGTTTATTGTATTTCTTTTAATTAAGCAGATATTTTAGTCTGATACTGAGGCCTCTTTGTTAAACTGTGGGGCATATTGGTGTTCTCTCTCTCTCTCTCTCTCTCTCTCTCTTTATATATATATATATATATATATATATATATATATATATATATATATATATATATATATATATATATATATATATATATATATATATATATATATATAAAGAATATATATATATATATATATATATATATATATATATATATATATATATATATATATATATATATATATATATATATAAAAGAATATATATATATATATATATATATATATATATATATATATATATATATATATATATATATATATATATATATATATATATAGAATATATATATATATATATATATATATATATATATATATATATATATATATATATATATATATAAGAATATATATATATATATATATAAATATATGTATGTATATATATATATATATATATATATATATATATATATATATATATATATATATATATATATATATATATATATATATATATATATATATATATATATATTTCTGTTAGTGTATACATTTTCAACATTACTTGGGCAAAAAGGGATAGTCGAATATGTGTGTGTGTGTGTGTGTGTGTGTGTGTGTGTGTTGTGTGTGTGTGTGTGTGTGTGTGTGTGTGTGTGTGTGTGTGTGTGTGTGTGTGTGTGTGTGTGTGTGTGTGTGTGTGTGTGTGTGTTATAATGAAACTATGATCTTAATGATACCCAGTTATCAACGAAAAACACGGTGAACGTCAGGGGAACAGCTACCTCACCGCAAGTTACAAATCCATGCTACTTTACCGACTGAGCTACCACAACAATTTAAAATCTACCCATCATAGTGTAACCAGGACTAGCAAGCATTTTTTCCATCATTCTTATATCAGCCTGGTACAGTTGTACGTGGAGATTAAGTGTGTGTGTGTGTATGTGTGTGTGTGTATGCACACACACACATACACACACACACACACACACACACACACACACACACACACACACACACACACGAGGGGGTGCTGAAAAGTTCCTGGCTTTAAGAGTATCGTGAAAGGATAGAGCTGTTACCTTTACTGGGGAGATAGAACACTTATTTAGGAGAAGATATGCAAAAAAAAAAAAAAAAAAAAGCATGTTTGTATATAATATATCTTTCTCATTTTTGCAGGTTTAGCGCATGATGACAGAACTGAAGCAAACCATAATCAGTTGATCCTCCTGTATTTTTTTTATCCAAAACTAGGAACACTCTCTCTCTCTCTCTCTCTCTCTATATATATATATATATATATATATATATATATATATATATATATATATATATATATATATATATATATATATATATATATATATATATATATATATATATATATATATATATATATATATATATATATATATATTCACAAGAAAATCCTGATTTCATCAATAATACCACTGAAACAGGTTGATATATATATACGACGTGAAAAGTGCTTAATTTTTTTCTGGGTGGGCTACAATATGAAGACTTTTATCTTCTACAATAGCTCAGACGGTATGGTGGTAAGTTCGGATCCTATATGCTCAACATTCTCTTCGTGGATAACAGGCATAAATACTTCCACAACGGGAAACAATGTTTGTGCAAACTTTTATTTATCTGATGAACTGAGACTTCGAAGGTTATTGGGGGGGGGGGGCGTTCTCATGCCACAAAGATATATATAATAATTACAACAACAATAAGTAGCTAAAGGAGAAGAAAAATCTAACAATAACAACAATCATATTAAATAGCGATCTTATATAAGATGACTTGAGGCAATGCTAGAGAGGCCATAAGGTCAGGTCAGGTATACATAGTTGGGTGGGATGGGGTCACTGGGAGGGAAGAGTGACCTAGATTTTGGTACATCCGTAAATATTTCAAATGGGATGTTTGAGTTTGTATTGAAAGCAACTACACAAATAATAATAATAATAATAATAATAATAATAATAATAATAATAATAATAATAATAATAATAATAATAATAATAATAATAATAATAATAATAATAATAATAATAACAACAATAACAACAACAACAACAACAACAACAACAACAACAACAACAACAACAACAACAACAACAACAACAACAACAACAATAATAATAATAATAATAATAATAATAATAATAATAATAATAATAATAATAATAATAATAATAATAATAATAATAATAATAAAGAAAACAAGAGAGAGAGCGTGTAACATACATTGCGCTCTTCAAGAAGCTGTTCTACCAGAACTACACACAATAAATGGTCTAGTGAGCCTGCTAAGTTGACATAGATAGCATTTAACCTCGTGGGTCGGAGTCAGATGCCATAAAGTTCCAAGTGGCCATGGAAGAGAAATGCTATTTAATCTAGAAACCTATGTCTGCTCTGTCAATTAACATCAGAATATATTGCTATATGAGCTTTTAACTTGATATCCTAGAATCTTGTAACTGGAACGAGGTTTTAAAAAAGCTGCAGTGACAAGACACATATGTACATCTCAAGCGCACATAATCACACACACACACACACACACACACACACACACACACACACACACACACACAAAACAATGATGACATATTCCCTAACGTACTTAAGAAGTGAGCTAAGCTAATATCAGTGGCACTATTCATCATATTTAAAAAGTCTCTGGAATCTCGGGAGATTCCAAGATGCTGAAAATAAGCGAATGTGGTACCTATCTTCAAAAAGGGAAAGATAAACACAGTTCTAACCAATAGGTCTGTTTTCCTGAAACACATATTTTGCAAAGTTATGGAGAAACTACTAAGAAAACACATTCCTCGTCACTTGGAATCCTTCAACATTTTTTAAGTGAGGCAACATGGCTTCAGAGAAAGCAGATTTACAGTAGCAAACTTATTAGAGTTTTATGATGAGGTAAGCCAAATCTTACAAGAAAAAGGGGGCTGGAAGGATTACATATTCTTAGATTTTCAGAAGGCATTTAGTACAGTCTTAAATGGGAGACTTAATAAGAAGCTGCAAGTAATAGCAAGAGTTGGTGGTTATGTATTAAAATGGATTAAAACTTACTTGGAAGGAAGGGAAAAGGGTGTTAGAGTAAACCACCCAGAGTCTGACTGGATATCCCCACAGGGTTCAGATTTCAACTCACTTTTGTTCCTTATATATGGAAATGACCTATCGGAGTCTGTAGATTCATTTTTGAATGTTTGCATATGATGCAAAGATTATTATAAAAGTAAAAGAAGAGAATAATGGTAGAGAACTTCAAGAAGACTTAAATGGTTTGCATAGGTGGTCAGAAAAAGGGCTAATGAAATTCAATACTTCAGAATGTAAGATTATGAGAATGAGCACAAGTGCTAGAAGGCCCAAGTTTGGATACTAAATAGGAGATGCAGAATATCAAGAAACAAGGATGAGAGGGATCTAAGAGTAAATATATTGGCAGCTTTGTCTCTGGAAATGCATATAAATGGCGTAGTAAGGGTTGCATATGAATAAGTTGGAAAAAGTTCAAAGACATGCCACAAAACTGGTGCCGGAAATACGTAGCAATGAAGAGAGGCTGACGGAAGTACACTTACCATCACTCGAAGCTAGAAGAATAAGGGGGGATTTGGTGACGGTTTTTAAATTCCTTCATTGTTTTGACAAAGTGGATAGGGATCGACATTTTGAAATGGTTGGCTCTAAATCTAGAAGTCAAAGTTTGAAGCATCGTAAGAAAATTTCTTTGCGAGGAAGTAGTTAATGTTAACTGCATTCATAGTTTTAAGGACAAATCTGATGAGTATCATTGAGTATAAAAATGGAAACAACCAGGAGACGGGGAGTTACGAGAACGGGGCTCTTACCCAAAAGCACAATTAGGTATTTACAGTTATGTTTTTACCCACGGATATATGCTTGTGGCTTATTCTTGATGCTCATGGTGTGGGAGACGAGGTGCTTGATAGGAAGGCGGAAAGATTTCCATGGGAGGTCGGGAGGGGATTAAGACGGAGTGGAGAGAAGTTGAGTGAATCTAGGTTAAGGGCACCAACTGCAGATTCAGATGAAGAAGAAGAATATGAAGAGGATTCAACGGTCACTGACTTCTAAGCACGTCAGTGTGATACATTTTGATTGTTACGAGACTCAGACATCCCAGTTGCTCAAAATTATG
>JAXCGZ010011576.1:27500-35000 GCA_037179515.1 Halocaridina rubra | reverse complement strand
CTCGCTTAGCGAATTCCAATTATCAACTACTCTTACACTGAAAAAGTATTTCCTTACATCCTGCAAACAAGTTTTCTTCCGAAGCTTCAAACTATGACCTCTAGTTCTAGAGCCAGCCATATCGAAATATCGATCCCTATCCACTCTATCATAACCATGAAGGAATTTAAAGACTGTCACCATATCCCCCCTTACTCTTCTAGCTTCGAGTGATGGCAAGTCTAATTCCCTCAGCCTCTCATCATAACCGAGATTGCGTATTTCTGGCACCAGTTTCGTGGCATGTCTTTGAACTTTTTCAAGCTTAGCTATGTGCTTTTTCAAGTGCGGATTCCAAAAGGGGGCTGCATATTCGAGTTTTGGCCTCACATAGGTTACATAAATATTTCTGAACATTTCCTTGTCCATGTGCCTGAAGGCTACCCTTACGTTTGATAAGAATGCATATGCTGCCCTTACTACGCCATTTATATGTATTTCTGGAGACAAATCTGCCAGTATGTTTACTCCTAGATCTCTCTCATTTTCTGTCTCTTGAAGTTGTACTCCAGCCACCGAGTAGTCAAGCTTGGGCCTTCTTGCACTTGTACCCATTCTCATTACCTTACATTTTGAGGTATTGAATTTCATTAGCCACTTTTCTGACCACTCATGCAGATTATTTAGATCCTCCTGAAGTTCTCTACCATTGTTCTCGTTTTTTACTTTCTTCACAATCTTTGCATCATCTGCAAACATATTCATGAATGAATTTACAGACTCTGGTAGGTCATTTACATATACAAGGAACAAAAGTGGCCCTAAAACTGAACCCTGTGGAACTCCACTACTAACTCTTCTCCATTCAGACACTGAGTGTCTTACTCTAACCCTCTGTTCCCTTCCTTCTAAGTAAGTTTTTATCCATTCCAAGACATTTCCACCTATTCTAGCCATTGCTTGCAGCTTCCTAATAAGTCTCCCATGTGGAACAGTGTCAAACGCTTTCTGGAAGTCTAGGAATATGCAATCTGCCCAGCCCTCTCTTTCCTGTAAGATTTGGCTTACCTCATCATAAAATTCTAATAAGTTTGTTACTGTTGATCTTCCTTCTCTGAAGCCATGTTGCCTCACTGACAAAAAGTTGAAGGATTCCAAGTGAAGAGAGATATGTTTCCTTAGTAGTTTCTCCATAAGTTTGCAAACTATGCTGGTCAAGGAAACTGGTCTATAGTTCAGAGCCGTATCCCTCCTTCCCTTTTTGAAGATAGGTATCACATTTGCTTGTTTCCAGCATCTTGGAATCTCCCCCGACTCCAGTGACTCCTTAAATATGATACTTAGTGCCACTGATATTGTGTTTGCGCATTTTTTAAGCACATGAGGGGATATGTCATCAGGACCTGTAGCTTTATGAACATCTAAATCCATCAGCGCTTTGCATACCTCTGTGGCTGTAAGGTTGATGTTCTCTAGTACCGGCCCTTGAGCTTCTATCACTGCAATCTGAGGGGGTGGGGTATTTTCTACTGTAAATACTGACTGAAACTCCTTGTTCAATTCTTTGCAGATCTCTTCGTCCGTCTCAGTGATGCTTCCATCCGCTCTCTTTAGCCTTAAAACCTGTTCTTTTACCTTCAGTTTTCCTCTGATAAAGCTGTGGAAAAGCTTGGGATTTTCTTTAGCCTTCCTGGTGATGTCCCTCTCATAATCTCTCTCTGCCTCTCTCCTTTTATTTAGGTAGTCATTTCTTGCTCTTTTGTAGGTTTGCCAGGCATTTATGTTTTTTCTCCTCCTATACCTTTTCCAGCATTTGTCTCTCCACTCCTTAGCTCTTTTACACCCATTATCGAACCATTTCTCTCTGGCATGAATTACACCTACTTTGGTGACAGGTATGCAGCAATCTACTATCTTCCCATATTTCTCACAAAAGATGTCATACATTTCTTGTACAGATTTGTTGTAAAATAAGGTTCTCCAGTCAATAACTGCAAAAAGCTCATTCATTTTGATGTAATCTCCTTTCCGATAGTTCCTCCTCATGTCCTCAGTGCCTCTACTCTCAGGAAGAATGTCTTCAATGATATACTCCATCAACAACACACAGTGGTCACTCTTTCCAATTGGTGGTTCATACTCAATATTTTCAATATCCAACACATTATCTGTGAACACCAGATCAAGTAGTGATGGCTCATCCCCACCCCTGGCTCTTGTTGGTTCCATTACATGTTGGTGTAGGAAATTCCCTTGTACGCAATCTAGGAATCTTGCCCCAAATGAGTCCTCACCACTGTGTGGGTCAAGATTTATCCAATCTATCTCTTTATGATTAAAGTCTCCCATAATCAAAATCCTACATTTTTTCTCCCGCGCCATGTTAACAACTGAGTTTATGACTTCAATCGTACCTATATGACTTTCCTCATAAATTTCAAGCCTATTTTGGTTCCTTGGTGGGTTGTATACAACAGTTATTATAATGCTCTCTGACCCAGTATTTATGCGAGCAACAAGAAATTCCCTGAACTCACTTTCTATAGCCAAGTTTATTTCTTCAACTTGAATCCTCTCACTTATGAGCAGTGCTATCCCTCCACCAGTCCTCTCAGATCTTTCGACCCTTAGTATTCTGAAGCCCTTAGGAAAAACTGTGACACTGTTTATGTCCTCACTCAACTTAGTCTCTGTAATTGCTACTATATCTGCCTTACTGTTGTGAATCCTATCTTTTAATTCTACTGCCTTACCAGCTAATCCATCAGCATTTGTGTATAACAATCTTAATGAGGCCCCATCCCCTGATCTTCTGTCATTATCTTCTTTATCTCCCCTTTGTCTGGAAGTATTCTGTAACGAAAATTTTTCTTCTCTTCTTCATTTCTTTCATCATTTAACCTTCTTGCCTCTTGCAACAAGTTTTTGATCTTTCCCATCTCTTCCTGTGTTCTGTATCGTCTAATGAACACTTCTTTGCATTCTTGAAGGTCTTTTAGACTTTTTTTTCTCAACAATATTTCCCTACATGTCTCCCCTCTCTCAAAGGTTACTTTTGTTGGTCTCGGCTTTCATTCCCTCGAATATTTACCTAGTTGGTGTATGTTTACAATATCCTCAGGACCACATACTACTCCAAGCTTTCTTATCAGGTCTACAACGTTAGCTTTATTTTCTTCAAGTCTCCCCTGCCATGTTGGCTCCTGGGATTCACTTATGCCTGAGATTACCACTGTCTTCTCCTTATCAAGTGCCTGTCTGATGAGTGGGTTTGCCCTTTCCATCACAACGTCTTTCATTTTTTCGATTACTGTCTCTTTTATAGTCAACTGTTTGTATGTTTTCCAGTGCCACCACCTTTACAGCCTCTTTTACTGCCACATTCCCCTTTAGTGCATCAGCAAAGGACGTTTTCATGGCATCATTTTCCATATTCAGCTCCTGGAACTCTTTTCTGAACTGTTCAATGTTTTCCTTAATTTGAACATTCCAAGCAGCAATCTCGTCTCTCTCAGAAGAGAGCAGTGAACTAACATCTAATTCCTTTAGGTTGTCATTTAGCTGTTTGTTTTTATCTTCTTGTTTAGAAATTCTAGATTCTAGTTGACTCTTTTCCCCTTCCAGCTTCTTTATTCTTTTTTCTAGTTCCTTTCTCTCCTGCCCTTGTGCTTTATTTGCTTCCTCCAAAGATCTTATTTGTTCTCTAAGTGTTTCATTCTCTTTCATTTCTCCATCCATATTCCGAATTTTATCATCAAGGCTTGTAACCATTTCCTCTAACTTCTTGATTCTCTGTTTAAGTCCTCTGATGACTACCCCTTCTCCCGACCCATGGGTGGGAGAGGTTTGGGACAGAGATGGCTTCATTTTTATGTTCTCCCTCTCACAGAATATAGAAAGAAGACGAGAAAGAGGAAAAAAAAAAGAAAAGAGAAAAACTTCTAATTTACCTTCACACAGAATTTTTATATCTCCATATAAGTGCTATTTAGTGACTCAGTTTGTCTCCTTTCTGGTAACACACATCTTAACTTAAAAACTTGACCATGGTAATTTAAGTATAAAAAGAAAAACAAAAACAAAAGTCAAACCTGAAGGAAAATTCGAATTTGTGTTCGAGGTGGCACCCACCTGTTTCTGTTATATATTCTTCCTAACTGATAAACTGACTTGCTAACCAAGATATGTTATCACGGGATTTAGACTTTACATTTAACTCAATATATATACAAAATAACAAAATAGCAAAAGAGAAAGCTAAAAGAAAAGCAAAAAAAATGAAGAAAATAGGACTGCTGTACTACTTGGCAACTTAACTCAGTACTGTTGACAGGTGGGTATTTGGTAATTTTTTTTTCTTTTATTATTCAATTTTTTCGTGTATCAAACTAACTAACTAGTTAATATAAATGGGAAGGATACTGATTTTAACAATATATAGAACCACAGGATCAGGTAAAACGGCTTAAGAGCTTTCCCCAGTTTACACAAAAAATTAGGTAATGTGGTGTGATGGCTCCACGTCTGGCAACTCTTCTAGATTTCCCTCAAGGCAGAAACTGGACGGCAGCTTCTCTCTCTTCCTCACGAAAAAGTTCTCAATTTTTTTCCTTTAATATGAACAGTCTCGTCTTACAACAAATATTAGTTTTTGTACTCACAATACTCTGCAGGATTTCAGATTTATGGAAATTATGGTAAAGTTTTCCACTAAGCACTTAAGTCACTCGAAACAGTTAAAAATTTAAGAGGAGCAATTCCGTGTGTCACTGAACGCGGTGTGTGTGTGTGTGTGTGTGTGTGTGTGTGTGTGTGTGTGTGTATGTGTGTGTATATATATATATATATATATATATATATATATATATATATATATATATATATATATATATATATATATATATATATATATATATATATATATTATATATATATATATATATATATATATGTATGTATGTGTCTATATAAATATATATATATATATATATATATATATATATATATATATATATATATATATATATATATATATATATATATATATATATATATGACACGACTAGGAAGGTTTTAAGGAACTGGTTCCAAAAGGTCACGTGCGAGCGCGTGGATTTCAAGGGGTGCCTAATTTGGCCGTTTCCAGAGGTGCCCATAGGCTCCTAATATATGTTTTCCCGTCGTGTGTGTGTTTTTTTTTAAATATGTTCTTTGTGAGTACAGTTGTATGTATGTGAGGGTAATTGTAACTTAAATATCTTACCAGTAGTAGGTTGGCCCATGGCAGCAGCCGCCCGTTGTGATACTACAGCTGAAGGATTTTTAAACTCGAATAGGACTGTCCAGGACAGTTCGACGTTAAGTCTTCCTTCAGTTACGGTTATTTGTTATGCCTACATCAACACTGAATATTAATGGATATTCATTACACACCTCGTATTATCCCTTCACATCTGACAAGTCATTACACTCTCCATCTCAGTTACTTTTTACTTAATGTATTTTTCGTGTCCAGACTCGGTGGGGGCTGTTTTATTTTATTTTATTTTTTGGCCCGTCCTGGTGTCACAATCATAAAAAAAAAAAAAACGACCGTAGCTTTTACCCTTCTTAGAAGCACAAATGAAAATCACTAGGCCTAAGCTCTTCCCATCATGTATTATTTGTATCCTCCTCCAACTGTCAAGCCTGTGGAAATGAAAAGGTCTAAATAAATTTGCATATAATATTTAGTGAGAGTTTTCAAGGGCTCTGATTGATCACAAATTGTCTTTATGTGATTTCTTTTAAATGTTCGCAAAACATTTATCAGTAATCATCAAGAGATTTTTGATGAATAAGCAGAAGAAATGTCAGAATACTTTTAGTGTACAATGCAAATAACATATAGTATTGTGCACTTTCATTTCCAGTTGACTGAGTGTAGAAATCCTACAGTTTGAATTTTTGAGCTGGCATCGAAGAATTCTGTAACTGTGTTTTCTTAAGCGTCTTTACAGTATAGTGCAATATAAATTTCATCTCTAAAACTCTTATGCATCTTCAAAGTAGATTCCTGGCACTTGATCGAGTGTGATGCTGCTCTTGTTATATCTCGAAACTAACCCCCCCCCACAAAAAAAATACTTCACAATTATCTGCAATTTGTCAGGTATATCTCACTTTTGTCTCAAACAAAGCCTCGTTTCTCAAGCGAAAGTTATGGATGATTCCGGTTGTCTCGTCGGAGGTTCAGTGATGCTTGTTTTTTTATTATTTATATTACTTCGCACTGTACGATAACTGATGTAATTGCTGGTGCTTACATAGATATTTTTACAACAGGTAGCCACAAAGATTTTAATTCTTCTAAGTAAAAAAAAATACTTAAGACAAAGTGAAGGAATATATTATGGCCTATCAATTCCAAGTAATTCAAATTTCATGACTGCAGTAATATTACCATAGAGTCAACTGATATACATCCTTTCTGTGTCTCACAACACAGAAAGAATGTAATCAACTCCACAAGTTACTATAAAAAAAAATAGTATTTTAGAGAAAACATGAGGGAATCCTTTGCATAAGCCATTCCGTCACTGTCTCCACACTGATCGCTTTCTTCATGAGTTTTGAAATCACCGCCTTAAATTAAAGTTAAAAAAGAATGAATCTTTGTCAGGACTTCATATGAGCGTATTGCATGACATGAGATGTGCAGGGGACGGCCTAAACAAACGATTAACATGTGCGACAAGTGGTTATGGAATTTATTTTTTCCAGTGGCGTATCTCTCTTCCAACTTTTGTAGCTTTTTTTTATGATTGTGACACCAGGACAGGCCAAAAAAAATCAAAAAAAATCTACCCTCATCAGGCCTGGGGCACGAAGAAAACATCAAGAGAAATAGAGATGGGGAATGTTGTGACTTATCAGATGTGAAGGGATAATAAGATTTGTGTAACGAATATCCAAGAATATTCTATGTTGATGTAGGCATAGAAAGAGAACCGTAACTGAAGGAAGACTTAACATCGAACTGTCCAGGACAGACTTATCTAAGTCCACAAACCCTTCAGTGACCAGATTGCACCCAGGAGGACCCGAGATTCACTCTTTACAAGAGCGTCTCTGGGGAATATAGAGTGGCATCCCTAAATATGCATGCCATTAATGTCTGGGGTCAATGATGGAAGAGTCTCTTCACATTATCCACATTCAATGTGGACATTTTTGGTAGTTTTTCACAGGTTAACATTGATCTTGCAGTGCCCCCCCCCCCCTTTTATTTCCCTACACAGAAAAGTCTTCAATCTCTTAGGGATACGACTAAGCAACTCAAAATATGTATGTCTGTATGTATGTATGTATGTATGTATGTATGTATGTATGTATGTATGTATGTATGTATGTATGTATGCATGTATGTATGTATGTATGTATGTATGCATGTATGTATGTATATACGTACGTACGCATGTGTAATGAATGGTGATGATATAGCGTAACGGTATAAGTCTTCGTACACAACATCACCACCTG
>JAXCGZ010011576.1:7500-10000 GCA_037179515.1 Halocaridina rubra | reverse complement strand
AGCAGGCAAAACAGCGTGCTAGAGATAGGAGTGGATGGAGGAAAATTGTGTAAAGGTGACACGAGCCAAAGAGATTTCTTGCACCTGCTAGCTCAGTGAACTGTAATGGACGGGTGTGAGGGGAACTGACATGTGATGGGTGGTAAACCAACTGCGGCTGTCGGGTCTCACTGTAGAATATCCTTGCCTGCCTACCTAGTGAGTGACACACGCAAGGTGGTAGGAGGGGAAATTTAACAATTGTTTATCCCCAAGGAGATAAGAGGAGTAGTTGAGGTATGTGTGGATCGTGGTAAATGCTTGTTTCTTGGCTCGGTCACTCCCCTTGCAAGGGAGAATCGGGCCATGTATACGCATTTCAAATGTATTGACTCTCTATCATAACCTAATCTGGTTAGCTTAGCTTAGGTCAGGTTAGCATACAATCAGACTACAGGTAGTGAAGTAGACCGCATACTACAGTGGTGTATTATTATTATTATTATTATTATTATTATTATTATTATTATTATTATTATTATTATTATTATTATTATTATGATTGTTGATGTTGTTGTTGTTATTATCATTATTATTTTTTACTTACCTACTTACACGTTTTACGGCTGTCTCCCTTTTTTTCTTTTTTTTTTCTTTACCTAGCAAGTACAGCCAAGTCTAAAATTTCTTATCCTCCAATACTGTGAGACGTCCAACAGAAAGTTAAAATAAGGTTTTGTAGCTATATTATTTTTTGACTCACTGTGTTTACTCTATATAGGTTGTGTTATATCATTGTGCATCTATTTGACCAAATTAATGCAATCCTTAGGCTACATGGACCGTAAATGGCAATCCGTGATATAATATCAACAGAAATACTACTACTACTACTACTACTAATAATAATAATAATAATAATAATAATAATAATAATAATAATAATAATAATAATAATAATAATAATAATAATAGTAATAATAGTAATAATAATAATAATAATAATAATAATAATAATAATAATAATAATAATAATAATAATAATAATAATAATAATAATAATAATAATAAAAATAATAATAATAATAATAATAGTAATAATAATAATAATAATAATAATAATAATAATAATAATAATAATAATAATAATAATAATAATAATAATAATAATAATAATGATAATAATAACAATAATAATAATAATAATAATAATAATAATAATAATAATGATAATAATAATAATAATAATAATAATAATAATAATAATAATAATGATAATAATAATAATAATAATAATAATAATAATAATAATAATAATAATAATAATAATAATAATAATAATTATAATAATAATAATAATGATAATAATAATAATAATAATAATAATAATAATAATAATAATAATAATAATAATAATAATAATAATAATAATAATAATAATGATAATAATAATAATAATAATAATAATAATAATAATAATAATAATAATAATAATAATAATAATAATAATAATAATAATAATAGTAATAATAATAATAATAATAATAATAATAATAATAATAATAATAATAATAATATTAATAATAATAATAATAATAATAATCTATTCTATCTACCTTGGCTGTTTCCCCCCTTTAATTGGGGGGTAGCCGACATCAAAAAAAGAAAACAAAAAGGGGATTACATTGCTTTATGGGCAATGACGAGGGAGCTAGCGACTGTTCAGATGGCACTGCTGGAGTGCCACAGCCCATCCTCCCGGGTCTTCCACAACCTGTGTCGCTTCACAACTGTCAACTCCCCTACTGCCCCTACATCAAAATAATAATAATAATAATAATAATAATAATAATAATAATAATATTAATAATAATAATAATAATAATAATAATAATAATAATAATAATAATAATAATAATAATAACGATAATAAGAATAATAATAATTTCTTGCTCTTTTATAAATCTGCCAGGCATTTGTGTTTTTTCTTCTCCTATTTCTTTTCCAGCATTTGTCTCTCCACTCCTTAGCTTTCTTACACTCACTATTGAACCATTTATCTCTGGAATGAATAACTCCTATTTTGGTGGAAGGTATGCAACAATCTGCTATCATCCCCTATTCCTCACAAAAGATGTTGTACAGATATTGTACAGATTTGTTGTTAAATATGGTCCTCCAGTCAATAACTGCAAAAGGCTCATTCATTTTGATGTAATTTCTTTTTGAATTGTTCCTCCTTGTGTCCTCAGTGCTTCTACTTTCAGGCAGCACATTTTCGATGATATACTCCATCAACAAAACAGAGTGGTCCCTCTTTCCAAATGTTGGCTCACTCTCAATTTTTTCAATATCCAACACATTATCTGTGAATACTAGATCAAGCAGCAATGGCTCATCCCCACCCCTGGCCCATGTTGGTTCCAGTACATGTTGGTGTAGGAAATTCCCTTGTGTGCAATCTAGGAATCTTGCACAAAAGATGTACATTTTTTGCACAGATTTGTTGGTAAATAAGGTC
>JAXCGZ010011575.1:95000-96862 GCA_037179515.1 Halocaridina rubra | reverse complement strand
ACAATAATCCCCATCTTTTTATCTGCTTTCTTATCTCTCATTTTTATTAATATTATGGAAAGTTCACAACTTATGGCCCCCAGTACCCAGCATAGGGGGGTGCTAAGATTCTCCGGTGATCTTGTTGACTCCACTATTGGCATGAGGGTAGACATCCTTGGTGGTAGTAATGGTTCTGTCCATAACCTTGCACCTCCTGATAGATCTGCTTCTTTTACTCTTCGCTTTTCTAACATCCATGGACTTAACTCCAATCCTTCGTCTGTGCTGTGAAACAACAGGGGTACATTCCTCCCTAATCTCCTTCCCATATCTGAACCCAAGCTGTCTAGCCGTGCATTTCCTTACCCAATTCAAATCTCTCACTATAACCTGTACTCTCTTTTCTGTTCCAAATGTGTGGTGTGTGCCTACTATAACACTAACAATCCTATTGCAAGGCTCATGACCCTCTATTTTTCTTTTAATTTATTCAGATAACTGTACATGGAGATGTGCACATGGGCACTGCCAGTGATATTGCAGTTGTTAAACATTACAATCTATGTTTGGTTATGTATAAATAATATATTAATAGAATTTGCAATTAATTTTAAATATCATAGTAAGTAATTGAGAATAAAATATAGTGTAATAATTGATTGATGGCATCAGAGCATGCTGTGATTATTAATTAAGAGTAATATATTATGGTTTACAAGTATTTATGGCCGAAGAGCACTTTGCGATTATTGTTTAAGAGTAATATTTGTAACAATAATTTTCAATAGCCCTTGTTGAGTGCTATCATTTAAGTTAAATCTCCACTTTACCATGGTCCTACTGCAGACAGTTTGAAACAGATATAGAATAACAATTTTCAGGTTAGAGTAATAAGACCCTTGACTCACCTGACTTTGATGTTCTCTGGCTGAAGATCTGTCTCTCCCCTACCTCCATATTACTTTGCTTCTGCTACTGCTCTCCTAACCTCACTTACTTTGTGTCCTTCTTTGAATATCTGTACTCTTGCTATTAGTGTTTGCTATCTTCTTTCCCACATGCTGAAGTTTTCTATATTGCAGATTTCAATGTACACCACTGTGAGTGGCTTCATTTTTCTCATTCTGATGTGGGGAGGAAGTGAGTTTTCCTTTTTTGATACTCATTATCTGGAGCACATTATCAAACATCCTACTCCTGATCGCCATGACCATGCAGCTAACACTCTTGACTTATTCTTTACTTTTAATCCTTCAAACTATTCATATTCTGTACTTTCCCCTCTTGGTAAATCTGACCACTCTTTGATCTTAATCTCTTCCATTTTCGCTCCCCCTCCATCAATACTTCTTACTCAGCGCTGCTTTTGGCACTTAGAGTGTACCCAACATGATTTGCGTAAGTTTCTCTTGACTTCCCATGGGATGACTACTACATATGAATCCACAACCCTGATCAAGTAGATCTAAACCTCAGGAATGGAAGCATTCTTTCACTCCTCTATGAAAGTTTTTTTCCCCCTTGGCCTTGGTTTGACCATGCCTGCTGCAAGACTATTCAGGCCAGGAATTGTACATACCTGTCGTACCAAGCCTCTCCTTCTGATTTAACTCACTCTGCTGTTTTTACAGCTAAGAATTGGTGCACTACCCCGATTTGAAGGTCTAAAGTTTCCTTTTTAAGAAGAAAATTAGATGAAATAAACACCTCTCCCACTGATGATTGTGTCTGGATCTTAGTCAAATACCTCTCCAGAAATTTATGTAACTCAAGCTCTTCCCCTCTCATTTGGCCTGATGTTTCTATAGCTTCCCCCCCCCAAATGACAAAACCACTTTACCTCTCTCTAACCTCATGCCCTCCCATATTCTTTATTAATG